>PVJO010000473.1:0-237630 GCA_004026905.1 Hystrix cristata | reverse complement strand
ACTGAGCTAAATCCCCAGCCCACCACTGTGAGATTTTTAACAACAAAAATGTAGGGAAGTTTTGCAGTTTTGTTTTCCTTTGAGATTTACACAATGGGAAGCAGGCAAGAAAAAGAGAGGAGGCAGAAGTGAGAAAGAAGGAAAGAAAGAGAACAAGAAGGAAGGGCAGGAAGGCAGTGGAGGAGAGGCAATCTGTGGTTCACCACGGCTAGCATTTCCTCACTTTGAGTGGTGTCTGTGGGCCCCTCACAGTAGCCACCGAGGTCACCTGACTTCCCTGTCACTGGTGACCCAGCCAGACCTGGTGACCTCACAGCCATCTGAAGCTGGTGCTGTGGGTTTGACTCCTAGTTTGGCCCCCAACCCCAGCGTACAAGGACAGTACTAGAAGGAATCTGGTCCTTCTCAACAGCCCTGGGACTGCCTTGAGCCTCTTCACAGCCCCAAGCCTCCCCCAACTTTCCCTCCACGCATCTTACACACTGGAAACACCCCAGCATCCAACACGAGAGCCAGCTCACCTAAGGCTGCCTGGAGGTCTGTGGCTTCCACGTGTACGCTTCAGTCACCTGCAGATCCTTCTTTGAGGTCTTTCGTCGCCAGTGCTGCCTGCCTGGACCTTTATGAGTCTCTCTGAGTTTTTCAAAAGGGGCAATTGCAAATTGTGTTAGCCCAGATCTCCCAAACAGCATTCACCATGATGGAATTAAATAGATGAGGATTTTATATGAGGAAGTGCTTTCATCAAGGGGAGCAAGGAGACCACGGAAGGCTGGAAGCCATCAGACTGCAATCCAAATTTGACCCAGAGGGAAGGAAGGTTGGATAGAAGCCTCCAAGTGCACCTTGCACTCTAAGGGAGCTCCCAAAAAAAACACAGGGGGCTCCTTAAGCCCAAGTAAGCTGACCAAGGAGTCTCACCTCTGCTAGACCCAGGCGCTTAGTCTCCCACTTCCCTTGGTCAGGGGCAGGAAGCAGCCCCAGAAGGCACAGCACAAAGCCAGCTAAGAACTTAGTACCGCAGCTAAGCCCTGGACAGTTACTTTCCCCAGAGCCAGAGATCCGCAGGGCTCACTTCTGCAGCCACCACACTAAGTGACAAAGTTGTCACCATGGGGGACTTGGTCCAGCACCTGTTCCATGAGTCTGAAAGGCAGCAAACAGTCAGGCTCAGTCCCCATCATATAGCTCAAGGCCTTCAACTTCAGCATCCAGCACCAGGATGCAAGGAAAGAAACCAAAACAGGTGAGGGCCTGCTGTGGGGAAAAATAAAGGCTCACTGGGGATCCCGCTCCCACACTCCCACAGTGTGCTTCCATCTAGCAGTGCTCTCCAGGGCAGGATGGACCTGTTGGTTGAGGCCACACCTGGTCCCGCGGCACAGGTCAAGAGGAGAAGATAAACACGTCCCGAAAAAGAGGTGCACACAGCAAGGTCCCCATCTCCAAAGGGCAAAACATCAAAAGCTGGCTTCGCTTTGATCACCAACTGCTTTCCACGGTTTCAGTCGCCCACGGTCAACTGCAGTCCAGAAATATCAATGTTAGATTGCAGAAACAGACAATTCCTATGTTTTACATTCTGTACTGTCGAGCGATGAAGCCTCACGCTGTGCCCCTGTGTCCCGCAGGGAACGGAGTCACCTCTGTCCACTGCGTCTATACCCCGTGTGCCTCTCACCCAGTGGTTTCTTAGTAGCTGCCTCCATTATCAGGTGACTCTGGAGAAAATGACAGTGCTGTCTTCAGTCAACCCTGCTTTACTTAATAATGGCCTCCAAGCGTGACCGTAGTGACAGGGGAACTTTTTAACAGTATACTGTTGTAATGGTTCTGTTTTGTGTTAGTCATTATTCATCTCTTATTTACCTAACTTATAAATTAAGCTTTATCACACGTGTCGGGGTGGGGACGGAGTATACGCAGGCTTCATTAGTGCCTGGGGTTTCGGGGGTCCACTAAGGTCTTGGGGTGCACCCCTCAGACAAAGGGGACCACTGTGCTAGTCTCTCCAGCTTATCCATGTGAACCTGTGGCTCTGACAGTGCTTGGAGTGGGACACAGCAAGGGAGGACCCTGGGGTGCAAAACGCAAGGAGGCATCATTCTTGGGGTGCTGTGAGTACATGGAATGGCTCCCCCAGGCCACCCTATGGCACTAAAGTGTACCTGCCTTCAGGGCTACCTGAGACCCGCCTCCTCCGTGGGACCTTCCCTGTCGCGTGCCCAGTCCTCCACGATCCCGTGGCCTGCGTCTGTAGCAGATCCGTGACTTCCCCCACTGCGCTGTGCACTGCCTGATCAGGTGTGGACACCGCCAGTCTCCTGCGCCACACTGCCAGCGCCTCTCAGACAGCGCCGTCTCCTGTCTCCCCTTTCTGCTCATCTCCAGTGTTGGCTGTGCAGCGATGAAGATGTCTCTGAATGGCTGCTTCTTCGCATCTCTGGCATGTCACCAACACGGTCCTCATGGCCTCGGATGCTGAATTCCCACCACGCTAATGGTCTAACTTACTGGAGGCCCGTGCTCGGGACACATCGTGATAAAACGATGCTGCAGAGGGGAAGTGAAGTGTGCGGTGTCCTTCCACGCTATCTGAACCAAAGGAATCCCAGCTGGCAATGCTGTCCCCATGTGTGCCCCTCTGGGAAGTCACCAGCAGGTTCAGTGGCCATCAAAGGCTTTTTGCTTAACCATGCTGCATTCCAGAGGCTGCCATCTGGATTTGCAGCTGTGGTAAATGTGCTGCTTAAATTCTGTGGGACAAGGTAACATCAGGATTAATTTCCCTTTGTCTTGAAGGCCCTGTGAAGTCAGGCATGAGTTGACGAAGGTGTGGGAATGAAGAAAAATAACTCCAGTGCTTTGGAAGCACTTACTCCAGGAAATTCCACAGGAGTGATTTTGCGTGCATGCTAACACGACAGAAAAATAGAGTTATAATGAATTCTATCAGTTCTAAGAAAAGGAGCAAATTCTGCCATTCATTGCCACGCAAGAAGTCGGTGGAAGTCCGGAGGCTCCGCGGTCACCTCTCTGTGATTCACAGGGCAATGGAGGAACAGCCCAAGGCCTTTAGTTTCCCTCCTTGGTTCTCTTGGGGTTCATTTGTCCCCAAAGCCATAGGTCTCAAGATTTCTTCTGCAGGAAAAGGGAAGGAGACCAAGAGATGGAGGGTGAGGGAGGGAAGGAAAAGGGGATGTAAAAGGAATTAAGATGTGTTATGTACATGTACCAACTCCCCACAAGGACAGTAATCATTATGTACTGCAAACATGTAGGGATAAAAATAAAAATAGAAGATTTCTTCTGCAGGACAATCACAGAGAGCTGGTACAACTGCAGCTTCCTGGGTTCCACCCGCAAAGATGCCCCCTCCTTGAGCCAGGTGAGGGCCCTGGAATCTGCTGCCCGGGTTGCTCTGGCGCAGACAGTGCAGGGTCAGGCTTTGACAAGCATAAAGATGAAGACCAAAGGATGAGGGAGCTGGTCAGAGTCCAGCCTCAGTGTCCCCACAGGGCAGGAACCAGCAAGTGAGGTAGAGTTGCCGTGCCGCGACAGACAGCGGATGGAGCCAGGCAGGATGAAACACTCACCACAGGACAACTCCCTCCCGCTATCCCTCAGTGGAGCCGGCCCCAGGACACTGACTACCACCAGAAGCCCTGCCAGTCAGTCACTCTGTGTAATGCAAAATGAGGCTCCGGGTTTGAATCCTGACTTGGCTTCTTATGAGCCACCTGACCTGGGCAAGTTTGTCTATTGCACTAGGCTTTATCTTTGAAATGGAGTTAGTAATACAGCATATTCAGCTCTCCGAACAGAGTTGTTAGGAGGGTAAAATGAGATAGCCCCACCAACTGCTTAGCACAGGGTCTGGGCACAGAGCTGGTGCTCAAATAATGGCAGAAATCATGTCATCAAAGTTATTATATCTCTTCCAGCTATTTTTGCCACATAACAAACTGGCCCAAGGCAACAACGGCATTGGCATTGCTCCAACCCGACTTGACTGCTGTGGATGCCGGCTAGAACAGCCGCAAGGCTGCAGCTGAAAATACCTGCAAAGTGGCCACTCACCTATCAGGTGGCTGGCTCTGGCTGCCAGCAGGGACTTCAGCCAAGGCTGTGACAGGAACACCCACCCAGACCTGACTGTGGTGGCTGGACGAGGAGCAAGCAGGGAGAGAGACGGAGCAACAGAGATGAACAGAGAGAAACAGAGGGACAGAGAGACGCAGAAGGACAGAGAGAGCCAAGTACAACGCAGGGTCTAAAAGTCACGCACCACATCTTCTTGCTCCAAATGAGTCGCTAGAGCTAGCCTGTATTCAAGGACCTGGTTTAGAGCCCACTTTAGTGGGAGCAGTGCCAGAGTCTGTGGAAATGCTTAGCTACCACGCACCCTGGCACTCCCGCGTGAGCCGGGTCTTCTGCGCACCTTCCCTGGCTTGGTGGGGTAATCACAAGCGAGTCTTCACCTCTGCAGTCTCTTCAGTGATGCTCAGCTCAGCCTTCAAGGCCTGGTCCTGCAGCCCCGAGGCCAGAGTGCTCCCTTACTGACAGCTGATAGCACAAACCCCACGCTTCCTCCCAGGCTCAGGGCTCCCTCCTCCACTGTCACAATGTCCAGCCTGGCTCACCCGTCCCAGGGCACCATCTGCTCCTGCGCTGGGCAGGTGGGGCCAAAGTGAGGTCACCGTAGGGTGACAGACACAGCTGCAGGGAATGCGGGGGCTCTCTGGCATGAGGCCCAGCGATTTGAAGTTTATGGGGGGTGACATGTGGCCCAATCAGGCCACAAGGTCAGAGAGTCGACGTCAGCGGCAGAGCCAGTGACACCCACTGTAGACTGGGATGGACTCCACGTGGGCCAGAAGGTCCAGGGAGCTCATGACATACACGTAGGCCAAGCCCGAGGAGCGAGGGCTCTGAAGGGTGCGGAGAAGAGGCGCATCCGGGTATCTACATACACAAGAGCACAGCTTCCTCACTCTGAAGAGCCAAACAGGCTCTGTGCAGCAAAAGGGTTCACCTGTTTCCCCCAGCAGAAGGTGGGAGACATAACCAAGAAGTGGGCACTTTACTGTAACAGGCCAGTGCTAAGAACAGATATTCTCAGCTTCTGCCCAACAGTTCCGCACCCTAAATAACAGGATCTGCATTCAAGCTACAATGCTAATATAAAGGATACTGAGCCAGAGGCCACAGTGCACATCTTGTAGTCCCAGCTACTCAGGAGGCTGAAGCAAGAGGATCTCTCGAGACCAGAAGTTCAGGACTGGCTTGGTGCCCTAGTGAGACCTTATCTCTTAAAATAATAATAATAATAATAATAATAATAATAATAATAATAATAATAATAATATGTGTTAATATTAAGTTTTTAAAAAAGAAATAACTGTTTAAACCTCTTGCCCTGCTGATAATAGTTTTAACACCTTTAGTAAATTTATTGTAGTTTCAAGCATGTGTTTCCTTCCCCAGGTATAAAAAGTTAACTCTTCTGCTTATAGATATTTAAGAAATCTCTTGCCATTTTTATAAAATACTTTCTTGATTTCAGAGGAATAAGTTCAGAAAGCAGTATTGTTTGGGGATTCAAAGAAAGCATTTTGGAATCAAATGCCAACACTTATACTCTTAGTCATTTGACCTTGCACAAACTAATTAACCTCTGTGACGTTGTTTTTCCACCTACACATGCTGAGGAGAAGACCAGCTCCGCCCGAGGCTATGAGGATGGTATAACGTGATTGCAGTCTTAGTCAATACATGTCTATTTACCCGCTGAGTCCCAGACACTATTTTAGGTATCAATGTTTCAGCCATAACCAAGGTCAGACGCAGACCTTGCTCTCTTAGAGCTGTTATTCTGGCTGGGAAACCAAACATCAAGAGAAAGAGAGACATCGGGACAGATTATTTTCAGAGAAATTTTTGTCACCATGCAATAAAGAGGGTCTGAGTGACTCTAAGGAGGGCGCTTTGAGGATGTGGCAGTTTGGCCAGGGCCTGAGTGCTGAGACAACCACACAAGGTCATGCAGAAAAGTATTCTAGGCAGAGGCGACAGCAGACCCTGAGGCCTACAGGCAGCATGAGCTCCGTGTGTCTGAGGAGCAGAAGATGATGGAGCGCTTAGAAGGTGGCGATGCGGTAGGTGGGACCAAGGGGTCTGGCAGGGCTCCAGAGGTTTGGGCTTGTTCTAACGGTCATCAGAAGCTGTCAGATTGAGGTTGACATCTCACAGTGATTGCTGCTCTACTCTGCAGAGAAATGAGGGAAAGCAGCAAGGAGAGAAGCAGTGGGGCTGGGCAGGACACTGCTCAGAGAAGACAATGGCTGGGAGCAAGATTTGAGCCTGCAGGTAGGACAAATGGTTGGCTTCAGAATCCATTTTCAAAACAATTTGCCAGGATTTGCTGAAAGCTGGAAAGAGTAAAAGGAGCAAAAAAGCATCAGGAATGATTCCTGTGTTGACAGTCCCAGAGAGGAGGGAGATGGTGATGCCATTTATCGAGCAGAAAAGACTCAAGGAGAGCAGCTATGAGGAGCCAGAGAAACAAGAGACGCTTGACAAACACCAACAGGAAGTGTGGAGCAGGCAGGTGGATTTAGCAGTCTGGAGACCCAGGGGAAATCAGGCTCCCAGAGCCTTCGGCATACAAATGATAGTAAATGATGTAGAGGGGAAATAGAGAAGAAAAAAGAGAATCCAAAGTTGAGCCTTAAAATATTGCAACACTTGGAAGCGAGCCATGAGTGAGAGATACCAAGGAGCAGCTGACGAGGCAGCAGGAAAACCAGAGGGAAGGGATGGGATGGGATGGGATGGGATGGGAGCTCAGAGAAACGTTTCCAAAAGGGAAGAACGGCCCACACACAGCAGGTCCAAACAGATCTGAAAAGCAGAGTAGGAAGAGGAGAGCAGATGGACCACGGGACTCGACAGGGTGAGGGCCTTTCATTAACCTCAGTGAGGACAGTTCCGGGGAAGCAGTAGCTTGACAGACGAGGACTCAGGAGAGGAGGCCAGGAGGAAAGTGGACCGAACAACCTGAGAGAGGCTTTCTAGGAAGGAGAGCAGAGAAATGAAGTTGTAGCTACAAACCGCAGGGATCAAAGAGGAGTCAGGGCCGTTCCACTGTCCCCTCGGGGAGGAGGTGGCAGAAAGGCAGAGATGGAGGAGGCTGGATCAAAAAGCACCTTTGTGAAAGTTCTCATTCTGCTTAGCATTTGCGTTCAGGTGCAACTACTTATTCTGTTTCTTTTCGCTTCAGGGTTCTTGGCTCTGAGTGTCTCTTCAGTAATAGTAATAGAAAGTTCCACTTCTTGAATAGAAAGAATATCTAATACTCCAATTGTGGTAAAATGCCCACGAGACTGGCTTAATTAGGAATAAGATACCCTTAGAAGTGTAAATTGTCACGCCTTTAAAATTACTCATTTTGAGTGTTCTCTGCACACCAGATAACACTCGGTCACTCCCGTTTACGGCCTCAGCTTCCTACAGGCTGACTCACAATTCCCCAAAGGTCGCTGATTCAGGCCGCTGTACCTTGGCCCCCTCACCACCCTCTGCCTGTCCCGGTGTCCCAGTGTGTCCACCCCAGGAACAGCCTGGCGTCACATTCCCTAGGACTCCTCCCTCCCTCACGTCTGCTCTCGCCTCTGTGGATTTCTTCTGTTTGTTTCAGTTCTGCAAAGGTAACGTGGGACCCAAGAGTGTTATGAACCAAGGCTTATGATTAAGCCAATTCTGGGAAACCGTGGTCTGTTTTTTTAAGTGATAACAATAATATATATGTTTGTCGAAAATGCAAGCCGTACAGAATGGAATTTAAAAAAAGAAAAAAATTCAACTAAGACTACACTCTCAGAAATGACCACCATTAAAATTCCTCGCCATGACCCCAGATCATAACTCTGCATAGAGGAGACTCTCCTAGGACCATGGAATCCCTCCTAGGCACTTTCTGTGTTTTCTGTATTTTGGTTTGTACCCTTACCACTAACCACCATCATGGGCACCCTAGAGGACCCAGAGAGGTCTGTAAAATTAATTAATAACAGCATACGCGGCTGCAGGACTTGGCAAACAGCAGGAATAAAGCGGTTCCCCGATACAGCTTACAGAAGAAGAAATGCAGACACACAAAAAAGGCGTGCTCAACTGCTCTGAAGGAAGCACGGGGAGCATCAGAGGCCACAGTCTTTACTCCCACAGACTCAAATACAAGTAGCACTTCAATGCCGAAAACACATTTTATTAAATAAATATTGCTAAGGTAACTGGTAAATGGGGGAAAAATCCAAAGTTAGAGTCTTATTTCGTGCCCTTATGAAATCATGCAAGACCTACGAGGCCACGTGCGTAAACAGGATCTTGGGATAAAGCCAGAATAACAAAAATATAGATATAAAAGGAAAGATCCATTGATTGACAGCACAAAATGAAAAAGAACCTCACAAAATTGAAAGGCAAGTGAGAAAATATTTTTGAAGTATTAAACCAATAGCTTTAATATATAGCATCCTCATGAATCAATAAGAAAAAAGCACTAATTGAAAACAAGCAAAAAAAATTAAAAAGGTAATTCACAGGAAGAGAAATACAAATTGACAATACATACAGGATTTTAAAGGATGATACATATTATAGGACTTAAAGTTACAAAGATTTAAGAAAGACAAATTAAAAGATTGCCTTTTTATCTGCAAAGCTGGCAAAAGCTTAAAAAGAACACTGACCCTTGTTTTTGATTTTTGGTTTTGTTTTCACGAACCATCGCTGATGATTTTTTAGATAGTTGTCCCCCCGTGATGTTAGAATCATGTGTGGGAACAACTGTTCTGTGGGTCCGTGTGGCAGTAAATCTCTAAAGCCCTTAAAAGGTGCATATGAGTTTATCGGAGAGAAGCATTTAGAGTTATAAGCCAAAATGTTAATTTTGATAATCTATGGTGATCATTTGGGGGGAATGAGTTTCTTTTTGTCCTTTGTACTTTTCATTGTTTTCCAAGTGCTCTGAGTTGAACTTACACATCCGCACTAGAAACTAAAAAGTAAAGGAAGACTTTCAGGGAAATATGGCAGATTGAACATTAACATTTATCTCCACTCCCCCCCACCAAGTCAAACAAAAGTAACATTAAAGGCTAGACCCTTCAGGATGAAGAGAACGGGAGAAGTCCGGTTTGGAAACTGGAAGGTGGAGAAGGAACTGACTTAGCCTAAACCAACAGCAGGAAGAGCCAACATGCACCCTGACTGCTCACAGACCTTCTGAAGGCTCGGGAGGTGGCTGGCTGGAAGTCTCTGTGAGGAGCACGGAGCCCCGCCAGCTCTCCTTCCCAGCCTCCAGGCCAGAAGCACGGAGGGTTTAGCTTACTGGACAGGAGAAACCCAGAATCTCTGGGCTAAGGTCGCCCGGCACAAGTGAGAGCGGCTGTGCCATCTGGAAGAGAAGTACTAAATAGAAGCGGACACGTGTAATGTCTGGGAGGCTCGTCTCCCATCCTTTCTTGATCTCCAAGAGGCCGGCAGCCAGCTTACACCTCCCAGGCAGATTCCAAAGTTCTCCTCTGCAGAAAACAAGGAGCCCAAGAGAAAGCAATCAGCAGAGTGTTTCCTAAACCACCCAGCCGAATCACCCTGCAATTCATTCCACTCTCAGTAAAGCCCTTTACCCATCCACAATTACCACCACTACACAGGAGGCTTTAAATGGATTTTGGGTGCAGCACTCTTAAAGCATAAGCAGAGTGGCAGGAATCTCTACTGAGATAACAGAGGAAAGCCTTTGTCCTGTCTTACTGACTCTAAAACACAAATGTCTGATGTCTCTGAATGCAGATACACCTCACAACTTGGTGATATTGTAAAGTCACTGTTGGCCAAGAGACAGCCGTGAGAGACCTGCACAAAACAATTTCATAGACTCTTTCTTGTCAGATGATTAAAGTATGAACATCAAAGAGTTTTAGAGTCAATAAAACATGGTAATATGAAAGGTAGAGACCAAAGCAAACTGGGAAAAGCAAAACAGAAAGGAGAAAACATCACCCCAAACCAGTGTTAATGTCCTTAGAGAGAGAATGGAAAATAACATGTTCATTTTTTGAAGAAATCTTTGAAAATGGAACATTCAATAAATACTATATGGTATCCCTCATTTGAGTAAGATGAAGTACAAGGAAAGAGAATAGTAAAAGGTGGATAGAAAAAGATAAGGCGACAGATCTCTGTTGCAAGTGGGAAAGGGTCCAAGAGACCAAGGATGAAGGAGGAGGGGAAATGGAAAGGAAAATAAGTAGAATAAAGATATGCCATGTACAGGAACCAAATGACCTCAATAAATGCAAGCATTATACACCATACACACATGCTAAGATTAACAATATCAACAAGGATGAAAATGGGGAAAAGGGAATTAAAGAAGGAGGGTAGTGGGGGGAGAGAAAGGGAAGGGGATTAAAAAAGAAATAAGTTGTATTATGTACATGTACCCACTCCCAAAGGTAACTGCAAACTGTATGTATTGAGACATGTACTAACAAAAAAATTTTAAAGAACATTCAAATAATTCTTGAAAATTAAAATAAGGTACCTTACGATAGAAGATTAGGCTTAGAAAGTTTACTGGGGAGAACAAAGAGACACAGCATAGAAAATAGAGAGAAAAACGCAAGACACTTGGAAAGTTGTTCAGGAGTTCCAAACTGAGAAAAAAAGAAGTCATCAGAAAACTGACTCAAGGGAAAAAAATCTCTCAGCACTGAAAGGTGTGAGTTTCTAGATGAAAAGAGACTAAGTGCCAGCAGAGGGACCACAGCAGATTCATAACAAAGCTCATCCTTGTGATACTTCAGAGTGCTGGAAACAGAGGAAAGATTATGCAAATGTCAAAAAAGAGTGGAGGAGAGAGCCACAGATTTCATGTTACATGGCAGAATATGCGAAGCAAAATCTCCACATTTCTAAAGTAAAATGTATTGAAACCTAGAATTTAAATTCAGACAAACTATCAATTAAATGATAAGGCAGAAAAAGATCTTTGCAGACCTGCCAAGAAAAGAGTGAAGTACAAGCTTAAATATCACATAGGTTTCTTTTATATGAGAAACACAAAATATAAACAAAGAGCAAAATAAAAGATAGATAATAGGAACCAGGGAGACAAATCTTTTGCAAATGGGAAGGAGACCAAGAGTTGGAGGAGCAGAGAGGAAGAGGCTCTCAAAAGAATTAAGATGTTATGTGTATATGTACCAACTCTCCATGACGAATGTAATTGTTATATACTGCAAACATATGTAATAAAAATTACAATTTTTAAAATAAAGTATTACAGTATCCTGGGGAAAAAAGGGAAAAGATGAAGTAATTAGCTGGGATAATGAGTGGAGGTAGAACCCACAGTAACAGCTGTTCTTTCTTGTAAAGAGGAGCCACTTCAGTCTGTAGCTGATCTAAAGATGTCTCTGGTCTAGAAAAAAAGAATGTGCAAGACAGAAAGTTATTAAATGTTTTCCAGATCAACAACAAAAAAGATGAGTGTCTCTAGACATCATCAAGCCATGAAGAGAAAGGATTAAAATTCATGCAGACACACAATTCATGACATTTTTGAGTATCAAATATAAAGCTTCCAGAAATAAAGAACAAGTTGCCTATAAAGAATCAGAATCATATTGGCAATAGATTTCTTATCAGCAACATCCCATGCCATAAGACAATGGAGTGTTGCCCTTGAGTTTTGAGGGAAATTTATTTTAAACATAGTATTTTATAATTTCCTGAATTATCAATCATGAATAAAAATAAAATATAGTTGCTAGGAGCGTAGGTCAGTGGTGGAACACTTGCCTAGTATGCAGAAGACCCTCAGTTCCATCCCCAGAACTGCAGGAGGAGGAGGGGGAGGCGGAGGAGAGAAAGGGGAGGGGAGGAGAATGAGGGAAGGGAGGAAAGACTATGATGACTAGACACTGAGGTATGAGTGAGGATTTTGATCTTTATCACATAGTCATCCTTTCTGAGAACAAGACTCAAGGATGTATGATAGGAAAACAAGAAAGGAATGCAAGAAAGTGACACACATAGTAAATTAACTTTTTCATTTATAAAAACAACCTCATAGGAATGATGCAAGATATATCTTAAATGGTGTGAAAGATATAAATGAGAAGCCAAAGTTTTCCTTCTTCTCCCAGGAGAGAATGAAGACACACAGGTGATAATGGTATATTGAGCCCAGAAAGCAATAGGTCAAAATTAGAACCTGAAAAACATGTTAAATTCAAAATGCTCTAAAATAAGTTGAATTCATAAAGAAAGTGGAATCCCCACTAGAAATAATATAATTTAAAAGCAGGATCAATTTAATCATAAGATAGGTATCTAAAGTAATAGCAAAGGCAATTACGGATAGCCCCCCACAGCCAAGGGTTCTACATTTGTGAATCCAACCAACTGTGGATTAAAAATATTCAGTAAAAAAGAAACTTCTTTGCACTGAACATGTGTAGACTTTTTTGTCATTATTCCTTAAACAATAAACTATAGCTAGTCACATAGCATATATGCTATATTAATAATCTAGAGTTGGCTTAAATTATACAACAGGATGCATGTGAAATTTATGTAAATACCACACCATTTTATATAAGAACCTGAAGTACCTGCAGCTTTGGATATCATGGGAGTCCTGAAGTCACTCTCCGCCATAGATGCCAGGGGATGGCTAAGGTTAGGATATGCTGTCCCTCTGTCCTTTTCCTGTAAAGAAACTTTCCTCTAATTTTTGATAGTTACCTTCTCCCTCAAGTAACTGGGTTTATTGACTTAGGAGCTCATTTCCTTCCCTACTTATGCAATCACATCACACAGTTCTTCAGTGAACTAATATCCATGTAATCTTATAAACTCTGGATATTGGCTTTTAGTGTTTAGAATCAACTTATAGGCAAAGCATAAAGGACAAATATGGTTATAGAACAGAACGTGTGTTATGAAACTAGACACTGATGTGGGCCGGTACAGGTGGCAAAGGCTAGGAGAGAAATAGGGCTGGATGGGGAGGAGAAATCATGATCTCATCTCACACAGTGGGAATTCCAGGGAAACTCAAGTTGATAGATCAAAATAGAAAAGTTCAAGGGTATTATTTAAAGCTACAATGGTCACCAAAAGAGGAACTAAAAATAAACTATGACAAGCAGAATATAAAGAGGAAGACAAGAAAGAAAAATTCATCATTGTCATGGTGGGGAAACAATAGATACTGTCTAAAAACTTATAAACCAAAGAAAAGATGTAAAATCAAATCATTTAGAATTATGGCAGTAACTACCAAAAGAACTAAAAAGAGAAAGTTTAAAAGTTTTATCTCTAAGGAGATAAACAGGGTGAGGTAGCTAGAGAAGAAGGAACTTTGACTTTTTATTTGTATCTTGCATACTGTTAAAATCTCTGGTATTACTACAAGAAGGTTTTCCTTTCTTTTCTTTTCTTTTAATTTTTGAGACAGGGTCTTGCTATGTACCCTGGGATGCCCTTGAACTTATGACCCGAGACTCCTGCCTCATTCAGCCTCCAAAGTGCTAGGATTACAGGCATGTTCCACTGTGCCCAGTTTGAGAAGGTATTGTTTTCATTAAATATACTTCCAAAAATTTACATGTAATTTAAAATTAAGATATAAAAGCCCTAGATAGGGTTAAATACCTTCTTGGCTAAAGTCACCACCAAGAGGACAGTCTGTAGGCGTCTACAGATCTAGCACTCGCTGATTCAGTGACCTGGAATTTGACTTAAGAAATCGCTTCTGGCAGTGCACTATCTTTGCTCCTGATTCTAACCTGATAGGCAGAGGTCTCCATGAGCCTGTGTGCTGCCTTCGCCTAATTCACATTACCAAGAGGACAATTCACTTTGGAAACAATCCACCAGACGGTATTTTCCATAAGGCCAGCTCTGGCAGAGATTACCTTTCTCATAGGATTTATACTGTGTTTTTACATAAAGCATCCCACTCACACGAATACAATAGCTCTCTGAGACAGGGACAACGTGTATATGACACCAATCTAACTGGTGAGGAAACAGTCCCAGAGATGTAAGCCCAAGAGCTCCCAGCTACAACTGGATAAAGATCAGACCTTAATCATGTTTCTGAGCCAAAGTACTGATCTCCCTATTAAATTGGCTGCTTTGAACATTTTTAAAAACCAATGGCCCGGGCTGGGGATTTAGTTCAAGTGGTAAAGTGCTTGTCTAGCAATCACAGCAAGTGGAAGGGCCTGAGTTCAATCCCCAGCACCGAAAAAAAAGACCCAAAGTCATACCAATGGCCACAGGTATACGAAAGTCATTCAACATCACTAGTTATCAGGGAAATTAAAATCAAAGCCTCAGTGTTACCTCAGACCTGTTGGCTGTTATCGAAAAGACCAAAGATGACAAGCACTGGCAGGAATGTAGAGAAAAGGAGCCATTGCACACTGTTGGTGGGAATGTAAATCAGTAGCCATCATGGAAAAGAGTTTGGAGATGTCCAAAGAATTTGACACAGAACAACAGTACAACACAGCAGTACCACTTCTGCATACGTAGCCACAGAAAATGAAATCAGGATTACAAAGAAAATATCTGCACTCTCATGTTCATTGCAGCATTATTCTCAAGGGCCAAGGTATGGAATCAACCTAAATGTCCATCAACAGAAGAATGGATAAAGAAAAGTGGGGCTGTATATAAGTGGAATATTAAAAAGCAGGAAAGTCTGTCATTTATGACACATGGATGAAACCAGTAGACATTATGCTAAGTGAAATAGGCAAATACTGAACAATCTCATATATGGACTCTAAAATAGTCAAACTCCTGGAAGCAAAAAGTAGAAGGTGTTTGCCAGGAGTCTGAGGATGGAAGGAAACAGAAGGATGTTGGTCACAAGATACAAAGTTTCAGCTATGGAAGCTGAATAAATTCTGGCAGCCTGTACCTTAGTACTGCACGGTCACCACAGTAAAAAGGGTAGATGTTTTGGCAGTGCCGGGCATGGAACCAAGGGTCTCATGCTCACTAGACAAGCGCAAGTGCTCTGCCACTAAGCTTCATCCCCAGGCTAGCAAAGGGTGGACCTTGAGTGTTCTCATCAGGGAGAAGAAGGAAGGCAGGGGGAGAAGGAAAGAAAAAGAAATCTCTGTAGAGATTAGAAAAAAGGAACACTCAAACTTATTTTATGAACAATTTGCAAACAGTGTAAAGACAATCACACTGGGAAGGAAAATAAAAATCACTCTCACTCATGAACATAGATGCAAAAAAAAAAAAAAATCCTGAGGAAAATATTGGCAATGTGAATCTGGCATTCTAACCAAATGAAAAACATGATGACCAAATTGAGTTTATTCCAACAATGGAAGATTAGGACAACATTAAAATATATATTACTGTACTTTAATTAATAGGAGAAAAAACAAATTGTGATCTGAACTGATATGGAAATGCATTTGATGAAATTCAAAACAGCATTCACGGAACAAAAAGAAATTCATTTACAAACTAGAAAGACAAAAGAATGTTTGTTATTTGATAAAGAGTATCTTCAAACTAACAAGAGCAAAAAAATTTTTCAATTGTGAAATGTGAACATGTGTTCTTGGAAAGACATAATAAAAGCTTACACACTATCCCTAACTTAGCACTGTATTGGAATCTAACTTGTACACTCAGGCAAGGATTAAAAGAGCATGCAAATTCAGAAAAAACAGATTAAATATTCATATTTCCAGATAGCATGATCGACATAGAAAACATCCTATTATCTATAGAATATTAGAATTAATAAAAGAGCATAGGCAAAAATCAATGTATGAGTCAGCTGCATTCCTAAATATGACAAAAAAAAGGAAGTTCAGAAATGCAATTTTTAAAAATATCATTTGCAGCTGGACTCTGTGGCCCACATTTATTTGGGAATAAGGCAGAAGGATCCCTTGAGCCCAGGAGTTCAAGACCAGCCTAGGCAACATAGCCAGGCCCCATCTCACATAACAAAACAGGTTGAGAATTTAGCTCAGTGGTTAGGGTGCTTGCCTTGCAAGCACAAGGCCCTGAGTTCAATCCCCAGCACCCCAAAAAAAAAAAAAAATCATTTACAAAAGCAACAGTGTAAGGCACCAACAAATAAGTCTAACAAATGATACGCAAGACCTTTGAGGAAAAAGTTATATAACTTTGGTAAAAGATATTAAATCAGACCTAAAAGAAATGATACAATTTTCCTGTAGATAAGAAGATTGAATACCTTAAAGATATCAATTCAGTTCTTACCCAAATTGTTCCACAAGTTAATGCAATTCTAATAAAAATCTCCATAAGATATTTTGGAGGATTTGACAAACTAATTCTGAAGAAAGCCAAAGGCCAAAAGGCCTAACCAAGTGGAAGTTTTCAGCCAAAGCCGACATATCATAAGCAATTGACTGTGTGGTTTTAGTATAAGGATGAAAGACAAACCAAAGAAATGGAAAACGAGCCCAGAAACAGACCCACATTTAAATCAAAACAAGATACATATATGATAGAGCTGACCTTGGACATCAGAAAGACTATCCATACAGCAAAACAAGATGAAAATGGATTCTTGTCCCCCACCACTTAAAAAAACCACTTTTAGGTGGATCAGGAACTAAAATAGTAAAATCAAATCTTTAAAACATTTAGAGGAAAAAAATAATACAATATTCTAACAATCTATAGGTAGGGAAAGACTTTTTACTCAAGCAAGAAAAATACAAACACAAAGAAAAAATTACTGAAGTTGACTAATATTAAGGACTTTTGTTCAGTACAAACACCATCAGGAAAGTGAAACCCTCAATCCAAAAAGATATTTGTAATATAAAACCAACAAAGAATAATTATCCAAAATAAGTAGAGAATCCCAAACAATAAGAAAGAAAAAGAAGAAGAAATATACCGAAGACAGAAGAAGGCATATCTGTGAAAAGAAAATATGATTAGCCAATATATACAAGAAGACATACTTAACCTCATTATTAATCATGGAACCATAAATTAAGATGATAAGAAAATAGCTTTTCAAAAACAGAAACCCAACAAAAATCAAGCATTGGCCAAGATGTAGAACCACAAATATTCTCCTACGTTGCTGCCAGGAGTGTAGATTGTTTCAACCACATTAGAAAGAAATTTGGCATTATTTTATGTGGCCGATGCTAGAAACTGGTTTGCTCAACTTCTATTTCAACCTCCTTCTAGTGCGTGTTCCTGAATTTCAAAGGGCAGAAAACTAAACATTACATTTCCAAAACACCCATGTAGCTCGGCTTCCAACATGATTAAGGGTTGACCCATCCAATGGTCTCAGTGAGACTGGAACTGAGTTAGTTGGGAAAGAGAGGCAGGGTTGAGGGCATTCATTTTGTGGGTGGGAATTGCAATGGTGGGTTCCCAATTCTGAAAGGTGGTTTCAAAGCGGAGGCTTGATTCTGGACCCAGCAGCTCTAACCGTGGCTTCCTGATTTAGCTGAAGGGGCTCCCTAATTGTACCTAAGGGGCTGCAGCTTTGGAACTAGAATTGAGTTGGCAACTTTCCATTTCAAAACATAGCTTCCCCTTGAAGGGAAGGACGGTGGCTTCCTTTGCGGCCCAATCCCTTGGCATAGCTTTGGGAATCATTCTTAGAAGTTTGGTCTAGAGTCTGTTTCTTCAAGCCTCCCAATAATTCTGTAAATTATCAATATCCTATAATAAATACCCTTCTCTTTAATAATCTCGGATACATTCTATTCTTTGTAACTGTATCTTGATCAATCCACCTACGAAAATTGTACCTGGATATACAGCCCAACAATTATGTTCCTAGATATATACCTAAAGAAACTTTTTGATATGTAAACTACCAATATATACGAAAATATTTATTGTAGAATTATTTGAAACTTTTAAAAAACTGGAAATAATCCAATGTCTACTAGGAATAAAATAGCTAAAATGCTTCAGTATAAGTTGAGAATACTTTGGAGTTTTGAAAATGAGTGACTTACAGCTTTACATACCAATATGGACAAATGCAAAAATAATGTTGAGTGAAAATACTTCACAACAGAATATGTACAGTATGATTTCATTTATAGGCATGAGTCATTTAGCAACCGAGATATATATGTTCTGAGAAATGTGTCATTAAACAGTTTCACCATTGTGTAAATATCACAAAGCGTGTTTAAACTAAAACGGCTACAATATTATTAGGCAGCATAATGTCATGAGTCCACGACCATATACGAGATCTGTCATTGACCAAATGTCATAATGAAGCACATGATTTATAGAAGTTTAAAACCAATACATTATTTGGAGATACATGGGTACATGGTGAAACTGCAAAGAAAATATAGGAAGAAGGCAATAGAGAAATCGGGATAATCGTTACCTCTTGTGGGAAGAGATGAAAGTGTTATCAGAAAGGGATGCATAGAAGGTTTTGAGGATTCCAAAGCAAGGGATACAGGATAGAACTCATTCGACTTTACATTTCAGTTAGATAATCTTCTATATACTGATTATAATTTATTTGCTAACTAAGTATTAAAGAAAAATAAAGAATAAGAAGGCAAGACAAAAATGAAAGTGTTAACATAACTATCCACAGAATTCAGTTCTGTCCTAAAGATTGCCAGCACAAAAATGAAATAAGAGAAGTGTAAGGTTACTATTACAGCACCATTTGAAATAAAAAGAGATTAGAATACAAACAGGTCTAAGCTGGGAACATAATGAAGTAAGATGCAGCTGTAAAATGTATGAAGGAATTCTACGTATGTTGGATGATGGTCAGTATGTGTTCGGTAAAAATTTTTATGAGGAATAAGTGCGAATAACAGCCTTTTGTATTAATAGAGAGGAAATATATAGCATAATGCTATTAATGTAGTGTTAATATTTACACACGCATATGAACGGCTTTAATTTGTAAAATGAGGCATTACAAGAATAAATTTGAAATTAATAAAGGGAGGAGCAGAATTGAGGAGAAGAGATTGAAAATAAGTTTCCCTAAGTATACATTTTCACAGTTTTAACTTTTGAAACATATAAGTCAAGGAAGTAGAACAACTTAATGTTAAATTGTTAAATTTGGAAATATCGATTTAAACTCATATTTCTTTAAAAATATATTCCCTCACTCTGCCAATGAAAAGTATCTAAGTTTTGCCACATGAAAACCTAGCAGCTGTGCGCACCCACAAAAACCATGTTTTCATAACTAAATACCATTTTTCCACACATGTGGGACAATTTTACCTTTAAAAGTATAATGATTATAATTGAGTAAAATATATTGAATAGCCTATTAAATCTATGAGTTCCCTAGGGACATACTCAGCAGGACTGACTATCACCTCAACTCTGGCTCAGAAAATTGCAATTAAAGGAAAAGAAGCAATGATTTACTCTATATTTACAGATAAATGCTGGCTGAATAATATAGGAGTGGTCAAAAGCAGAAAGTCACCACTTTTCATTTGCTCATAAAATAACTAATCTAAGCAAGGAAAAACCACGGATGCTAAAAATCTTAAATGAAAGCTGACTATGGAGCAGAGGAAGGAGCTAGGAAGAGGGGAGGAATCAGTCAACAGGTACAAAGTTTCAACAGATGAAGAGAGTTCTGGTGCTTTCTTGCACAATACAGTGATCAAAGTTAACAGTAATGACCTATAGCGTTATTTCAAAATAGCTAAAAGAGAAGATCTGAAATGCTCTCATCACGAAGGGATAAAATATTTGAGGTGATGGGTATGTGTGTTTGCCTGACTTGATCATTCCACAGTGTATACTTGTATTGAAATATTATTCTTTACCTCCTATGTATAAAATTATTTATAAATTAAACATGAACTAAAACCTTAAAATATTAATTTTTTAAAACATGGTGAACTGGATTTTCATGTGGTAGGCAAGAACCATAACACAGATTACTCCCTGGTCCCAAAGGCAAAGCGTAACTTCGCAATGGAGCAAATTGGCTGTGCCTGCCTGAAATAAGTGACTGAGCAGAGCACCACCGAGAGAGACACCCAGTCAACATGTGTTCCCCATATGATATGACACGAAACGCTCAACATTATCCATGAAGTTTTTCACCCAACAGATTCAATCCATATAATAAAGACTTCAGTTCTTTATAACTTTCAGACACAGGAAATATGGAGGACAGAGGAACAAGCCAAGTGATACGATGAGGAAGACATCAGACAAATCCAGAATATGGGACATTCTTAGGAGAAGTGGTCTGATAACTTTAATAATCAGTACGCTTGGAAGAAAGGAAAGCGAAGGAATGATCGTTCTAGAAAGTGAGGATGCTCTGGATTGGATCTTGTTTTGAACAAATCAGGTACAAGGAGTGATTGAAAAAGTGCTATAAATATTTAAGACATTTTTAAAACGTACTCCCCATTGCCGAGAACAATGGAATAAGAGTTTCAAAGCAAGAGGGAGTATTTTGAGGGAGATTAATGTCAATATGTGTTTTACTGAAACAATTTTTTTAATTTACATATTTATCATATTTTGTGATCACCTCTCAGTGATCAAATATTTTGGCAATTTCTGTCAAATAAAACATTCTAGTGTGTCCTCAACCACGTTCTTGACCAGATCAGGCACCATGTGACTTCCAGCTCTTCCCCAAAGCCAAAATGACCATGAAAGGGAAAAGTTTTAAATGGATTCAGGACATGGAGGCATCCACAACAGAGCAACTAAAAGTACTCCCAAAAGAGGACTTTGAGAAATGCTTCCAGAAGTGCAAGAAATGTAAGTGCGTTTGAAGCAAGGTTAAGTATTTTGAAGGAATGTCAATGTTTTTTGGTGTAATACATATTTTTAAAATTTAAACATTCAGTGTATTTTTAATCATGCCCTAAAAACAAGACATTTAGTCAATAAAGGAAACAAATACTAGGAAAATATTATTGGATGAACTGGTTGTGACGTTGTTACCGTAGCTATTTAGGAGAATGTCATTATTGGAGATGTGAACTGAATTATTTAGAGATGAAGTTTCTTGATAGACCCAATTTAACTTTCAAGTGGCTTAGTAAAGATAATATGTATGTGTGCATATGCCAGTGGTTCTCCATAGTTTTGGGTTCTGCATCAGTGGATTCAAACAAGCATGGATTGAAAATATTCCCCCAAAAGTTGCAGTCTTTTTTGTCACTATTAAGTAAGCAACACAGTATAATAACTATTTAGATGATGACAACATATCAGGTATTAGAAGTAAAGCAGTAATATATACACACTCATTTAATGACTGACCTCCATTCCTGTGACTAGGTCATTAAATGAATTGGTCACTAAACGAGGAGTTGCATATAGTATGCACAATATTCAGAACAAAAAAAACGGTCAAAGGAAACCTAGTCTGATGACTTTGCTTTTATTTCCACAACTCTTTACATGCACAATGTAATGTATAACAGACTATAAAACTACAGTACTGTACTGTCCAGTATAATCAGCAAAAATTACACTACAGGACTGTATAAACAAGGTGTACTTTTCAAAAAAGAGGCTCTATAAACAAGATGTGCAGAACTGTACAGAAAAAAGGACGGGTCGTAAGTCTGAGCAGCAGACCATAAGTCCAAACAGCACACATAGGTTGAAAGTCCGAAAAGTCGTTAAATGGGTGGACTGTTAAATGAGGAATCTCTGTAATGATTTAAAGTACAAGGAAGAATGAGCATCGGTTCTATGCAAATACAGTGTCCTTTCATATAAAAGACTTACGTCACGGATTTTCGTATTTCAAACCAAACCCCTAAGAATCAAGGAATGACTGTGTATGTGTGTGTGTGTGTGTGTGTGTGCGTGCGCGCGCGTGCGTGCATGTGTAAAATGTTTACATACTATGTAAATATGGAAAAATGTTAAATCCATGTGGGCTAATTATACTCTTCTTTCTACTTTTCTATATTATTTGGAATGTCAAATTTAAAATAAAGACAAGAATGAAAAAATTATGAAAGTGCCATCAACATTGATTCTAAAAGCGTGTATTGACACAGACATACACAATACTTTCAAGGAAAAAGTAGAATTTGTCCTAAAAAGAGAGTTTCCTGTATAGATTATATGTACTAAGTAAAACACTGGAGAAAAACTGCCAAATTATTAGTACTCAAAGATGACAGTGACTTTCAAAAAGACCAATTTCACATTCCTATCATGGAATCATTTCCCCCTAAATCCACCATTTGAAGCCGCAATAGATCGTTGGCCATGACCAGCAAGAGTCCCGTCTTCCTGGAGACCCTTCCACTCTTGCTAGCAAGCACATACGAAAAGAGACAGTTCTTGCGAGATACCTATTAAAAAGTTCAAAAGTAAATCCCTCGCTGGGAATTTCCACAGCGGCAGGATCTGTAACTCAATTACATGTAAGGAATTAGAAGACTGGAGAATCACTTCTTCAAAGCAAAAAATTTCCACTAAAAAGGTAATTAAATCTCTTTTGAAGGACCTCCACTTTCAGAATTAAAATAATCAGTGTATCCAGGTTGGATAATTGCATTGCTTAAAAGGTAACGCTGACTACATAAAGCAAGAGTAGGAATGCAGTCAGTGGCTTTTCAAATCAAAACGATCTCTGTGGAGAGCTGGAATGGAAAGAAGACCTCTCTCCCTTCCCACTCAGTTCCTCAGCACATGGAAACTCATTTTCCATCTATCCCATACATACCACCTCCGTGAAGAATCACAAGATAATTCCAAATTCCAAAGCCATTCCTTATCCTGGCCTCACGCCTCAGCCTCTTCAACAAGTACCCAGAATGACATTAACCCTGTTGGCCACCCACTTCTCCCTCCTTCTTGAAGTTCTTCCCTCCCTGGACAGAGAGACTGCATCGAGCTATTTCTCACCCTTTGGGGGTAAATCTCCCATTTCCATCTCTGTTTTCTTCTGGACACTAGGCATAGGCACGTAGTAAGGCTCTCTTCTCTTCCTTAAATAGCTCCTGTACTCTCATAGCTTCAACTCTTTCCTCTCTACAGATGACTCTATATTATTAGTCAGCTTTCCCACTGTTGGACACAATACCCACACCCACATCTTAAAGGAGCAGTGATTTAAGCTGACTTGTCATGGTCACCGGGCTCCAAGGTAGAAATGTCATGGCAGAAGGGCATGGTGGAGCAAAGCTGCTTAGGTATGGCAGCTGGGAAGCAGAGTGGGGGACTGATGCCAAAGAGGAAAGGGCAAAGGACTAGACATGACCCACCCAGACATAGCTAGAAGTGTACTCCACCAATCCTTGGACTAGATCATAAAACCAATCAAGTCGACACTTCACCCTAACCAGGCCACACTCTCCAACTTCGTCAGTCTGGCCCTCATTTCATCCTTAAGACCCAGACTCAAGTGTCCAATGACCAGCAGGAGACCTGCACCTCCCTGGTCCACAGGTGTTTAAATGCCATCTTCTCAAAGTGGGAAGCAGGCTGACCCCCTGACAACCTACTTCTGCACATCCAGCTCCTCTGTTCCTTCACATAGTATGATATCTAGAGAGAACACAACGCATCTTATTATCATAGGATGTCACCATTCTCTCAGCCCCCTGGACTCAATACAAAATCTCCCTCCCTCTCGAGTCTGTCCTAGTGCTTTACTTCAGTGTTTTACTGGTTCTGAACGCAAGGGGCTATCTGTAAATACAGAGTTCAGGTCCCCATCCCCAGGTTTGGAAACCACTGCCTTGTATATAACATTTTCTACATGAAATCAGGCCAAGGGCTTGCTTGTCCCCCGTAAAACTGGCTGATCTGTTGTGATGCCCTGTGCTTGTCAAGGGAAATGACAAGAATCGGTGTGATTTAAAAACTGCTGCTGTACTTGCTACAGAGGTGTGACTGGGCTTGTTAACATTATATCACAAAGCAGGCATTTATGAGGCAGAGTTCCTGCCTGATGAGCAAACAACCAGAGGCAGGGCAGCCTAGTGGCCCAGTGAAGGGAAACTTACCTTGAGTTCAGTGGTTCACTTATTCTTTGATGACAACACTCATTCCTACCTAAGAGCACTGTTGAAGGTGGTGGGCTTTGAAGGACATTCTGAAGAGACTCATCTCAGGGGACTAGGCAGGCAGGCCTGCAAAGGAGGAAGGAGGAGGGAAATGAAATCAAATGAGAGCCCCATCTCTGCCTCAACCAAAAGTTCTACCACACATGCTTCCTTTACGGAGCTGACATTCTTTTTAACAAGATTCCATTGGAACAAATAAACTGTATGAGGGCCAGAGATGTAGCTCTTTCCAAGAGTGTTTTCTTAGCAGGCATGAGGTCCTGGGTTCAATCCCCCACAGTGAAAGAAAAAAAAAGCTATTCCAGGGAGCAGAGAGTGGTGAAGTCGATTGGGGCCAGATTGCAGAAAGTCTTGAATTCTAAACTAAGGAGAAAGATTTGCGTCTTAGGCCAATAAGAAGCCACCGCTGGATCTTGCGGGAGGAATAAGATGGTGAAAGCAACGTTTAAGAGAGACTAACTTGGTCGGTGTCCAGGATGGACAATGGAGTTGGGAGATGAAATGCAGGCACCAACTGCCAACTATTTTATATACGAGAGGTTTTACACTGAAAACAATTTGAGGGGAAGCTGAAAAAGACATTCAAGAGGAGAAAATTCTAGGTTTTGTGATTAATTAGATTTAGGAACTGAAGAAAAGAAGTCCAAAGCTATGTCCATATTTTAGATCAAATGACCAGAAGAAAATCTGCCACGTACACCAGCACAGGGACGTTTGGAGAAAAGGTAGGACATCTCATTCCCGGCCAGCGGAGCTGGACTGACTGCAGGACGTGACGGTCACCACCTACAAGTGAATCATCATTCATTGATGATTCAATCACTCATTGATAAAGTTATATATCCAACTCCGTTAAGACGGCTCAGAGTCATCCCAAACAGTGGACGTTCTAAAGGGAACCTCGTCTTCACCCAAAGCTTCTCCTCTTTGACCAGGTCTAGTGACATGCATTTGTAATCACAGCACTCCGGAGGCTGAAGCAGGACAATCATAAACTCAAGCGAGCCTGGACAGCTTAGTGACTTTGACTCAAAAAAAGAAAAAATTAGAAAAGGGCTAAGAATGTAGCTCAGTGAAAATTAGAAAAGGGCTAAGAATGTAGCTCAGAATGTAGCTCAGCAAAGTCCTTGAGTTCAATTCCCAGTACAAAAAAAAAAAAAAAAAAACTCATCCTCTTCAAGTCTCCCGAATGCAGTACATGGCACCCTTTTCCATTCAGAACCCCCAGAAAGCCAGAATCCCAGGAATCACCCTTGGACCTCCCTCTGACTCACACCATTGATTCTGTCCATCAGCATGTCTGGTTCTCTATACTCTCAGCTTTGGGTTTGTTTCTACCTCTAGTCCATCAAATCACCGAGTTCCCGTCACCTCTCACCTGAACTCTCCCCAGAGTACTCTGGCCCCTTGCTGATCTTGTCTTTACACAGCAGCCACATGATCTTTTCACAGTGAGAATCCGATTTATTACATCTCTGTGCTGTAGAAAGGTTTCCACACCACCCTATTGATTTTAGGATAAAGATGAAGTCACACTGCCTAGACAGCCTCAGTTCTTTCCTGACCTGTCTCTCCAGCCTCACCAAATACAGTGTCAGCTCTGTCTTGAGTTGGTCCGCACTCACATGGTAGAATACTCTCTGACCCAGCCACCCCTCCCCTACTTAACTTCTACTCTCCCTTCCAACATGACGGCAAGAATCTCTTCTGTGGGGGCCCTCTCTGGACTCTTTGCCTCATGACTTTCATGGAACCATGTACCTAAATTCAAGAAAAATAAGTCCGTGCAAGCCTACTGGAACAAAACAAGATACTAAAGCCTCCTATCTGCCTGCCAGCCAAGGGTATTTTGTTCCTCTTTCCGAGTTATGACAACAGATACCATCTTGCAATACCATGATTGGTGGCCAGCATGGAGTCCTCCGAGGAGGCATGTGTTTGTCCCAAGAAGTCCAGTACCCAGGAAAGATAAGCAGCAATTCTGTGTGGCCCCTCGTATGACCGCTGCTACACTACACAGTCGTGTGAATTGAATGGCTTCATGGATTTGTGTTCGTCCTTGAGCCACCCAGCAGTTCTAATTACAAATTAGGAGAATCAGAACTTGAGGCTGGAGAGTTATACTAAGAAGGAGATCTAGATTGAACGAGTGGCTGTGGGTCCCAGGCTGCAGATCCTAAAGGAGATGGGAGCTGTGAGCCATCCCCCCAGCCATCCCCCAGAGAAGAATGCCGGAAATAATGAATTCTGCACCTCAGAGTCAGCTGGAAATCCACGGTCTTCCCACATTGTTGCTACCAGAACCACCAATATGTCAGCTAGGGGACAGAGATGAAAGAGGCCACTGAATGACTTCCAGTCCCACAGAGAACTCTAACTAGGCCATTTCCCTGCTCAGAAGCCTGCCCTGCCACCCACTGCCTGTGCTGATCAGTCATCAGAATCGCCTGGGGTTCTTTCAAACATGCAGACCATGGTCCGGCCCTGGTGAGTCTCCTGAATAAGATGGAAAGTGAACTAATACTTCTTCAGTGGCTGTGAGGAGCCAAGCATTTTGCCTATAATACTTTATTTGACCCTTTCCACACACCTTCGGAGGTCTATTCTCAGCTCCATCATAGACAAGGATATGAGACCCCGAGAATCAAGCTATGTGTCCAAGACCGCATAGTAAGCAAATGATGGAACTGTTAATTCAATTCCAAGACTGTTCATTTTTTTTTTTTTTAACGTAGGGCTGGGAGGTAGTTCCAAGGTAAAGCACTTGCCTTGTATATGCAAGACCCTGGGTTTGATCCCAACACTGAAAAAAAAAAAAACAAACTATATTGTATCCTATAATCTCTGGACATCTAAATTCTTTACCTTGGCATTCGAGACTGTAAAAAAACAAAAAAACAAACCTAAAATGGGTGCATTTTATGGTGTGCAAATAATACCTTAATTAGAAAGTTAAGCTGAGGCTCGAAACATTTGCCATGTTTGGGTAACCCTGGGGAGTGTAGGGCAAGATCTAACTATTTTGAATCCTTCCTGTGCTTGGTGTGTCTAAAACTGTCTATTCGCCCATAAGTACTGTTTCAGCTGCATTACACAAATTCTAATGCACAATGTTTCGTTCAGTTCCAAGTAGTTATATTTTTAAACTTAGTGTCATTTAATGCTATGTCATTTCTAAAGACATAGGACTTCATTGCAGCCCTCTTTTAAAGAACATTAATTCCATGATGGCATTATAATTGGAAAGCATTATCTGAATAGGATTGAGTCTTTGGAACTTACTGAAACTTTTTTTACGGCCTAATACTCAGCCTACTATTGTAACGTTCTACGTATGTTCAAAACAGAATGTTTTCTCTTTATCTTGGATATATTTTATTTTATTTTATTTCTATTTGATCCACAGGTTTTAGAGATGCATGTTATAATATTTCCAACTATAATTGTTAATTTATATATTTTTCCTATTTATTTTATTGGATACAGTTCAAGACTGTATTGTGATGATTACATTGTCTACTATTCTTTAAACATTTTTAAACTATGAAATATAGAAGCAGAAAGTTTATAAAGCTTATATGCAAATCTAAATAAATACTTATAAAATAAACATGCATATAACCACTATTAGTGTCAAGAAATAAAATACTATCAAAAATGTTAACAGTATTTTTAAAAATCCAACATCAGCCCAACTGTTACAGCTTTGTTTATAAAAATCCACCTTCTCCACCAAGTCTTGCACACACCCCGCGCTT
Source organism: Hystrix cristata (assembly GCA_004026905.1). Taxonomy (NCBI): domain Eukaryota; kingdom Metazoa; phylum Chordata; class Mammalia; order Rodentia; family Hystricidae; genus Hystrix; species Hystrix cristata. The sequence goes on along the minus strand of PVJO010000473.1, from coordinate 209,732 downwards.
CTTGGGGTAGGTTACTTGCTGCAGCGTATTACCTCTGCCATTCATCACGTGGTCATCACCAACCCGCACCTTAATACTTTGTGACTCCTCCTACATGCAAGGGCCCTTTATCCCACCTAGACCACCAAGCTTCAAATTGCAACTAAACGGTACTTTTGTGGAGTCCTCCTTCATTCTCTCCTCTGAAAGGAACCTCTGACCTTCTCCTCTTTGTATTAACGCTTTAAGGAAACGCTGCCCTTAAGCCAGTCCCCATGCTCTGCTCCTGCTGCGGTTATTTTCTTTATCTACTAGATAAATGCTCCTTTGAAGGCAGGACCAGGGCTTTACCCTCCCGTTTCAGCAGCTGCTGATTAGGGGCAACGCATATGTAACTGCTCAACCAATATTTTAAAGAAATGAATTGAATTTCTATTCCTGCTATGTTTCATCGGTCGAGATACCTGGTTCTTTATTTCATTCCTTTCTTTTTTGGCCTTTAAAATATCCCTTCAAGTTAATTTCATCTCCATTTTAATTGCTACTATTTTATTTTGGGCCTTTATCACACCTAAGTAGCTGCAGGAAGAGACGGGGGAGGAAGGAAGGCCGGGAGAAAAGAAGGAAGTGAGGGAGAAAGAGAGAGAGAAGCAGGGAGAATAGCACTGGGCTCAGACCCCCTCCCCAGACTAAATAAATCAGAATTTCTTGGGAAGGGTCAAGGCACCAGTAGCTTTTCAGTGTGTTACCAGGGTTAGGAACCACTGCCTATTTGGTCCCTTTAATTTGATCAATCTAACCTGTAAACATTAACCCCCAAAACCAGTGAATCTTTTTAAAACACAACTTTCAGTGCATGTGCTACTCCTAAATCTTCTTAGCCAGCTCCTGCAGATGATTTACACAGGAGACGCTCAGAACCACACGAATAAACAAAGGAGCAAAGAAGGGACTGAACGTCAGGTTTCAAGGCCCTGTGGAATCGCTCTGTTCAGTATATTTGCTACTTCTTCCAATCAGCCCCTCTGCCTCAGGGTCTCCTCCTGGTCCTACGTGTGCACTGTGCTCCTGTCTTTATTCTCTGTCCCGCGTACCTGAGGTTTCTTTTTTCCCTCCCTTGTGTATATCCCAAGCATCCTCTAAGCCGCATCCCGTGTTTACAAAGATTGCCAGACCTCTGTTCTTAGTTCTTCTAGTTTGAAATAGGCACAATGTCTGTAAGACTGTATTAGATACTGGAAATTTGCTTACAGAATAGCTTTCAGGTGTTCTCACTGCACACACCAAAGAAGGAAATGATGTTGGGGAAAAGATACAGTAATTTATTTAACTAGTACTTATTTCACTATATATATATATATATATATATATATGGACATCAAAATGTCTTGTTGTGCACTTTAAATATATGCAATAAAAGAAAAAAGAACCTGACCCTAACCCTAACCCTAACCCAAAGAAAAAAGAAGAAACCAATCCACACAAAATCCCAGAGGATGGACTTAGCACTAACATCAGTCCATACAGATCGTACCTCCCCAAGGGCATGAAATCTTGGAGAGCTGAGAGCTCCTTCCCACCTTGGCCCCAGACTGGCCCCTAGCCTGTGTGGAGGGAGACGGATGCTAATGCATACTTTATGGAAGGGGCCCCTTAACCCACCCTTCTTCAGTTACAACCGAGGAAACAGGAAAGCTACATACACCCAGTAAACCAAGAGAGAAAAGACACCCACCCATCTGCGGAGCCCTAGTTCCCGGATGCTCCATCACGGCAGCCTCTTTTCCTGCCCTCTCCTCTCACCTATGCACTGTGAGCTACGGTTTGCCAGGGAGACGTCACTCGTGTGCTGTGTTTGGTAACAGAGCCCAGCAGACCGCACAGAACCACAGCACCCAGGGAAATTCGGGCCCTGGGATAGTTCTCTGAAAATCTTTCCCCGAAGAGTCATCCACTGTGTGGATCTGTGGGACCATTTCTAGTCGCACCACTGACTTACGCACTGAAGACCAAGGCTCCTGTTTTCTGTGTTGGACGGAGGACGGGCCCATCTTAAATTGGACAAGGAGAGCAAGTCACCAGTACTGTAGAAAAGAAAAGAAAAAAAAAAAAAACTTAAGTAGAAACAGACCTTATGCCATTAATGTGGGGAGAAACAAGTTCTGTGACCCAGGCTGAAACCAAGACAAGGCGCTTCTGGAGAGGCCGAGCCCATGCTCCTCGGCAGAACAGCTCCAAACAGCAGCAGCCCCCACAACTCCGCTAGGACCAGGCGGCAGTGAGAGGATTAGAATCCTGCACTCTAGCGACAATGTCTCTGTTGTCCCAAGTCCTTGGCAGCCAGTGAAGTGAGTTCCGGTGCCCTGAGATGGAGAGATGCCAGGAATTCGCCCTGAATTTCTTGCTGGCAAGACTGCTGGCAGGGGTGCTAGTAAAGGTGGGGGACATTAGGAGGAGAAAGGGTGAGCCGCACCAGTGGCTGCTATCTCCCTTCACAGCAGTTGGCGGCCCAGGGCAGCCGTGGCCAGGAAGGAACACCATGCCTCCCAAGCACAGCTGAAGGACAGTTGTGACCAGCACAGCTGCCAACGGTGGGTTCTCTCATGTCCTGTCCTGCCACACAGTGTTCTTCCTCTCATTCACACACCCACTTGCTCCTGGAATCGCTCTTCTGGGTCCCCAGAAGGACAAAGCCTTAGCTGGAGCCTGCAGATTTTGTAGCTTAAACTGGCTCCTGTATGAGAAATTGGTTGAAAGAGCAGCGAAAAGCATTCACAACTCATTTGCTATTGTGATCCAAGCCAGGAGAACCAGGGGGTGCGGGGTTTTCTTTCTGTTCCACCCTTTACCGAGTGTGTGACCTTGGGCACTGTGCATGTGGTCCAGGGTTCCCACATCTATCAGATGAAGAGGGCAAAGCAAAATGGCACATTGACAGTGACCTTGGTGGTTCTCAGTTTTCAACTCTCGCCTCACCATCAGGAAATTGGGGAGAAGATCACCAGTCAGTTAGGGGGTGGGCACCACCGGAAGCTGCCTCCCAGAACTTCTCTGCCCTCATTCCTCACACTGCTATTCCCAGCCAAGCTTTACAAGGAGCAGCCAGAGGAGGAACCTCTGGCAAGGCCAGAGGAAAGGCTGCCCTCCCACGATGGCTGGCGAGCTGCGTGGATAACTTCCGGATGGCAAGAAAGGACCTCTCTGCCCCTTATCAGGGCTCCTCCGCAGAACCTACAGTGAATCAAATTCCACCTGGCAGGTGCTTAAGGCAACCTAACTTTCTATGTATTATTTGAAACTTTGAACAATCACGTAGGTATTCTGCTATTAAATAATCTAAAATTGAGTACAGATTAAAAACTCTGCATTAAATTCTCTTTTTTTCTGGCTTAAAGTAATATTTGGTAAAATACATACCCCAGCACAGGAGCACTCACACCCAACTCCCTGTGGTAACAACAGCAGTTAGCATCTACTGAGGTCAGACCATCTGCCAGGGATTGTGCATGTAGCACTTCACATCGTGATTGCAACAACCTGTGAGGTGTGTGTGGCTGTGACCAGAACCTTACAGATGTGGACACTGAAGGCTAGAAACTCAGGCCATGTGTCTGGGCACACAGGAGAAGTGTGGAGCCAGCACTCAGACCCACGTTGGACAGACTTCATGGTCCTCTCTGTGCATACTCACACCTGGTGCTATTCATCTCTAATGCTTTTTCTGAAATCAGGTTTGGCAGTGTAAGGAAAGAATTCCGAGTGCCTGAGTTCAAGTCTCAGCTCCACCACTTGCTATGTGACTTTGGGAAACATAACCTCTATGACCTACAATGCCTCATATGTTAAGCGAGAATTATTACAGAATACTGCTCACAGCATTGTTGTGAACATTACATTAAAGAATCCATGTACGGTACACAGTGCAATATCTGGTATATAATAAGCTGTCGGTATATATGTCATCATTGTGGTTCAGGGCACCGAAGACCAACATGGTCCTTCTGGCAACACTGCTGCTGGTCAGCCCCAGACGGAGAGGTCGTCTCCACCAGCTGCCAGCTTCCTTGGCATCTAGCTACCCTGAACATTCTCTGCAGTTTCCAGGAAATGCACATCTGATCTCAAATTAGACTACACCTTAAAAGACCCGGCTGTCATTTACATGCAACACAGTGTAGAATGCATGGACCACCTCACGCAGCCCCCAACAAGCTCAAGTGCTGTTAGAGAATTCTGTGAGCTGCATGGTTTAGAAAGACTTCAGTTGCCAGTTACCTGTGTGGACAAGGGCAGTCTAGATGTACCATCTAAATTGGGATTCTGCTTAGCTCTGTAGGATATGAGTTAAAATAACATTAAAGATAAGAGACATTTTCACCTTTGTGTCTTAAAAGCCAAAGGAAACAATCTCGCTGTTTTTAATTCATCTAAAACAAATCCCCAAAGCACAGACTCTCCCAACACCGAATCTGATGCCAAACCACTCACTGCCCTGAAGAAACCTTGTGCTTTTCACACCTCTCTGCCCTGGCCCCAACCCCCAGGAATGCGTGACTTCCTCTCATTACTTCTTCCCATTAATTCTTTCCTGTAAAATGTTGTTTATCTGTTTACCTCCTGGGACTATAGACCACATGAGGATAGGAGCACCTCCTTGTCATCCTTGTGTCCCCTAGTCCACCGGAGAAGGTAAAGATAGGAGATGGACCTCAGGTGTGACACAGGCGCCTTCTCATGGCTTTGAGCCCTGATCTCCCAACCCTGGTGAAAATATCAGACCACTTGGCTTCCTATCTCTTTCATATATTGTAATACATCATTATAAATTGCAAGTAACCAAGATATTGGCACATGCTGTGGTGAAGAAAAGCAAGTTTGACAACTTTAAACATTGTTTTTTATTCTTTGTCCTTTTATTTTTTTTTTTTAATTTTATTTTAAACCAAGAACATGTATTGGTACATTCTACATACAATGGTCACATTCATTACATTAATTCTGTACCTATACATGATGTATCTTGGTTATTCTTTGTCCTTTTAAACGTGTTGTTACTTTGGACTCAGTGCTTAGTGATATTTATGGCTTCCTCTACAAAGCACTAAATGCTGGCTGGCTCTCAAATTCAATATGCGCCTGAGGAAAGTAGTTAAATGACACAAGCCCTTGTTTGTCCATTCACTGTTCTGAATTCCTTTTGTCAGGATTGTAATTGCAGGTGGCAATCAGAAACATAGAGACCCCGGAAGAGGTTTATGGCATTCCGGGCAGGACAGAGGCCAGCAGGGGGGAAAAGCAAGAATAAGAACTGGGAATAGGAAGATCCCTACCTGGAAGTTGTTCCTGAAGAGAAACAATAGCTCTTATGCATTGACTTTGATGCAGTAAGGCAGCATTTTTAGAGGGCTCCTCTCTCCATAGCAATTATTTTATCGATGCGTATTCAGAATCTGTGCTGCACACGCACTCTGGTGTTTCACAGTCATCTCACCACTGTTCCAGCAACGCCTTCTCCCTTGCAACCTCCCCTCCATTCCATTTGCTTCCCATCTTCTTCCATCTGGCTTCTCTAAATTAATTTTTTGTAGCCAGGGCTTCTGTGTTGGCACATAGTGACTTCTGCCTCTCCTGTTGTTTTCTTTAATAACTTTTAATGACCTAAGAAATAGTTGGCAGGACTCCATCCTCCACTTCCTCCAAGCCAAGTGACAGCACAAGCACCAGGGAAGGCAGCGCCGATCCTTTTTGCCTGATCTTCATGACGGGCTGCTTGGATCCCTGACGGGGCTGGATGGAATGTGGAAGTGATTTTCTGCATTGCTAACAAATATCAAGCAAACCAAGGTGTCAGGGTGTCACCCGCTCATTCTTTCATGTTTCCCGTATGATGTTTTTGAGCACTGCCCGTCAGAAGAGCACACAGTCGGTGCTCCGGGATGGACAGCAAAGAGCAAGTCAAAGTGCCTCCAAGAGCTTGTCTTCTGCAAATGGAAACAGGTGCTCCAATCAGTACAACACGAAACAGTTGTCCCAGGAGAAGGGTTAAAAACCTGCGGCAGATCAATTGAGGAACAATTATACTCCCTCAGGGAAGACCTGGGTCAGTTCTGGGAAGGCCGAGTTTGAAGTCAACAGAGGTCTCAAGTGTAGATCAAGCAGGCTTCGGGGGCCTGGAAGAAGAATCAGGAAGAGGATGAGTTGGGGATAGAGGGCCGGAAGTCACATCTGAGAGGGGTTGTCCGCAGTTCCCTGACTCCCGCTTCCACACTGGGATGCTTTCGCTGCAGGGCTTCCCAGCCCGGACCAGCGGGGCTTTTGATTTCCCAGCAAAGAGACTTCCGGTGCAGCTGAGAGTCAGCGTCCCCAGTAGGGTTTCCGCTTGGCAAGGCTGAATGCCAGTCTGTGAAAGGAATGGGAGTTTCACTTTCTTATCATTTCTCTCATTTTTAAACTAATACTTGTGGAGGTTTTTTTTTTTTTAAATCTTAAAAGTACAAAAAATGTTCTTTAAAAAATCCATGTTCCCACTACCCAGAGATTAGATCGTTTATGTGCCAACATTTTCTTTTTCTTTTTGGGGGAAGGGGGCGGTACTAGGGATCAAATTCAAGACCTGTGCTTACTAGGCAAGCGCTCTACCACTGAGCTAAATCCCCAATCCCCCAACCTTTTCTACTTAATGAATGCAAACTAATATTCACATATTGTTTTCTACTTGCATATTTTTAAAAATAAAAATGAGATGATGTTATAGATAGCTTTGTGTATTATTTTCTTTCTCACTAAATAGTAGATCATGGTCTTTGACATCTACATCTATATCATTATTTTAGATTCCTCCACATATTCCAACCCTTATTGAAACTCAGGTTATCTTCATTTGTATACTACTTGTAGGTTTTTCTATGATAAACATCCTTGTATGTGTACCCTTCTACATGTAACCGGGAGTTTTTCCTTAACACAAATGTATAGAAATAAGACTACAGAATCAACAATGTGTTTAACTCATGATACCTATTGTCGTTAGGTGAAATTTACCTCCAAGTGATTTAAACTTTGGCCTCCGACCTCGCCTGCGGGTTCTTCTCACCCTTCGTGTACTCCCTCTTCCCATCACGCCCCACAGTGACTCCTACTTTTGCAAGGCCTGAACTGCCAGCTAACCACCTCCATCATTAGGAAATACCCTTTCATGGCTTTTAAAGTTATGACTCCTTTTCATGAAGAGGAAAATGACTTCTAGAGTCAAAGGAATGAAGCTGTGATGAAAACAAACAGGGCAGGGAGACCCCTGCCCGATGCACTCGGGCCAGCACGGGGGTGAGGCGTTGTGAGTTAGGAGCAGACACTCTGGCCATCTGCACTGGAGAAGCTTCCAGATCTTTTATAAGCACAATCTTTTCATGTAAACAGTCACGAGAAGTTTCATTTCCAAGATCTCCTGCCACTTTCCCCAAACTACCTTCTATTGCCATTACAGAGAAAAAAATGTTGTCTCTGCTATCAAAGAAAACTCAGATTTGGACCAAACTCTCCCACTGTGTTCAACAAAATGTGGTCATGATTGCTTGGCCTTTCCATTTCTTTCTGCCAGCCACTTCATTGTCATTGTCACTCAGGATTATGACCCAGTGACTACTGAGTGCTCATCTTAAATTGCTGCTTTATTAGCTACAAACATCACAAGCTAAGCTTGCAAAGCACACGTCTGTACTTCTAACTGTGGAAACTAAAGAGAGTTTACTGTGGGACTCTGGGACCTTATTCCACATCCTCATATTTCTCTGAAGGAAAGAAATTTATGAACTGTAAACACTGAGTCTAATTCTTACAAATTTCATAAGGTAGCAAAATAAAATGGGAATATTGTCCTGAAAATTGGTCTAAAAATATCTACACATATTGTTATTTTTTAATACAACCCAAACGAATGTATACTGATGTTTTCTGTCCAATAATTTGATGTTCTAATAGGTTGCCAATTTATTAGAAATTTCTTTTTCTTATCTCCTTATATATAGAAGACATTCAATAAATGTCTGTTAAAATAAACTAAATGTAACACACTTAGATCAATATCTTTGATAAATATTTATAGGATCTTATATAGCAAAGTAATATTAACAGGAGCAGTTTCCATGAATAGCACTTTCTTTGTCCATAGAGAATGTAAACAAGTACCAAAGGGAACTGTCCTAAGGGGCCTGAGGGGGAGCCTTAAATCCCAACTTAACCACAGCCAACACTGTTAATTTGTTTTAAATAGCTTGTCCAGCTCTTAGGAGGTGGCAGTGATTTGGGGAGAAGTGGGTCAAGAAAATTGATATTAAATGACAGGAGTAAAGGAAAACATATTTGAAATTCTGGCTTCCTGGAGTGAATAGTCAAAAGCTTTCCTAGTGGAAAATAATATTTTGAATTGAAAAGCACTCAGATCATGGCAGATTTTAATCCAATTAAACTTCTTCTTCCCAAGCAGCCTGTTTACTAAAGCAGTATGATTGCCGTTAATGTTGTCACTTAATAAACATATTTCTAATGGAAAAAATAAAACATGCTATATATTCTATTACCCCAATATAAATAAAGATTTCTTCTCAGTGTTAACTCTGTTTGAGATTGCTACTTTTCCTTTCCAATTGATCTGCCTCTTAGAAATTAAAATATACCAATAGAGCCATGTGTAGTGGTATAGGCCTATAATCCCAGCACTCTGGGAGGCTGAGGCAGGAGGACCACAAGTTCAAGCCTAGCCTGGGCAAGTTAGCAATTTAGTAAGACCCTGTCTCAAAATGAAAATAAGTAAATAAATAAAAAGGGCTGGGATATGATCATTATGTATACAAGGTACCAATACATGTTCTTGGTAAAAAATAATAAAAAAAATAAATAAATAAATAAAAAGGGCTGGGAATGTAGCTCAGGGCTCAGTGAGAAGGTTCTGGCTTCAATCCCCTGTACCACAACTAATTAATTAAAATATACAACTACATGGAATTCCTAACACAATTCCACACTCTTCATGACAAGCAAATATCTTCTTCTATTCTCAGGATAACAGTATGCAGGAAGGATAGGGAAATGAGAAGCTATCAGTTAAGTGCTTAAAAATGTATTTTTAAGTTCAGAGCCATATTCAAACAGCCCCTTTTTTTTTCTTTTTCTTTCTTTTTTTTTTACTATGAGGTGCTTTGTTGCTCTCTTCATTTGAGACTTCCTAGTAACACTTAGTCATCACGCTTTGCTGTCTCATGTGTGCTTCGGGTGACATCCCCAGAGAATGAAGAGACTTAGACACAAAGCAATCTACACTTTAAGCAATTTCCATTGGGAAAAGACTCTGACACGCATTTATCAATAGTGGGGAATATTCCTTTATTCTTCAATGAAATAACTTTGGTTTAAACAAGATCAGAGGAATCTTTCAAAAGATAACATTCCTCAGAAGCCAATTAAATTTTTTTAAAGAGAGTGAGAGTACACACTGCAGTAACCAATGCATCCTGAATTTCCTAGGATTGTCTCTTTTAAAATGAAGTCCCGAGTCCTGGGAACCCTGCCACACAGACCAAAACTGAGAGAGGGGGTCACCTTAGCATCAGCAGCTTTGAATGAGAACATCAGGACACTGAGAGCACTCCACTGAATTGAGTTAAACAAGCCTCTCAGTTGAAGGAGGAACTGTGTATATAAAGCATAGTACCGAACAGGAATTAGTCAGGTCCAGGCAGGAGACAGATGGCAAGGTCAAACTGGGGAACACAGGAGCGTTTCCTAGAGAAGCTGTTCACAGAGGCATGAGCAGAGTTCAGGAAGCCAAGAAGATGGAGAGGAGCACCTGGGGCTAGCAGCACTGGGGAGCCATGTGCACCTGAAGAGGGGGCAGTGACTGCAAACCTGGATTCATCACAAACCAACTGGGAGCGAGCCAGGCTCCACTCTTGAGTTGCACACCTGTGCTCTCCCTGGCCAAATCCAATCAGAAGGCAGAGCAGGGGGACCAGCCATGGAGCCGTCAGCTTCCTAAATCAGAGCACGGGGTGGGGAGTGGCCTGAAGGTGCCCAAAGAAGACCTGAACCTGACATGGGGACATTTCAAAAGAAATTTTTGCTTTCTTCTTCACCATGTGTTTTCAACACGCTGGCGTGGGACGCAAGATTGACTTTGGTCCTTTCACTGTGGTGTTCATCATTGAGCATGCTAATGCTCTTTGCTTAGTGGGTGGAACTGCCCTGCTGGTATTGCCTGTGTTTGAAACTTTATGCTTCGCATAATCCAGTCCATGATTGTGTTCATCTTTTTCAGCTCATTTAAATCTTATAGTTAACCAAAGCCTAGCCCCTGCTCTTATCAATTTAAAATGCAAGGAAAAGTTTAAGGTAATTTTTAAGGGTTTTTTTAGGTTTTTTTAGGTTTTTTTTGTTTTTTGTTTTTGCTTCTAGTGCTGCTAGGTATTTTTTAAGGTATTTTTTTGCTTCTCACTAGACACAACTCACTAGAAGCAAACCCTAAGTGTGTGGGTCTAAATAGCCCTTGCAAAAGTAAACCGAAATCAACTGGTTAGTTCTCTGTGCATTCTAACTTCATCTCCTCTTAGCTAAGTTCAGATCAATAAATGCTGCAGGTTGAAAGGAGATATTTGTATGTCTTAACCTATTTTCTGTTGTCAATAACACAATGCCACGGACTGGATAAGTTATAAAGAAAGGAGACTTTGTTGGTGCCTGGCTTGCTCCAAGATTAAGGAGCCACATCTGGCAGTAGCCATTTTGCTGGCAGAATCTTGAGGGGGTGCCCGGCATCACACGGTGACAGACAGGGAATATGCAAGACCTACCCAACCAGTTTTTATAGCAGACCCACTTTCAAGATAACCAATTAACCTATTAATCCATTATGCTCTTAATCACATGAATGGATTAACCCATTCATGATGGCTACTGAGGTTTGGATCTGGAATGGTCCCCATGTGCGAAAAGCTTGGGCCCCTACCCTGTGGTGCTATTGGGCTACGGTGGCAATTTCAAGAAGCAGAAGGGGCTGGAGATGCAGCTCAGTGGTGGAGCCCTCCTAGCATGCACAAGGCCCAGGGTTCAATCCCCAATACCATCAAATAAAAAAGAAAATTGAGGTAGGCCTAACTTAGGTCCTGGGTTATTGTGTGCCTATTGTGTGCATACCCTCAGAGGGAACTGTGGGATCCTAGCTTTTTCTGGTCCTCTTTTCACAACCCAGCCACGCTCCATGCACGTCCCACCATAGAGCCTACCAATCACGGACTGACACCTCTGAAGCTGTGAGCCCAAATCAATCTTTTCTCTTCATAAGTGGATTATCATAGGCATTTGTTGTAGTAACGGGAAGCTGACTAATACAAGGACAGAGTCCTAATCACCTCTTAAAGGTCCCACCTCCTATCTCACAACCAGGATTAAATTTCAATATATGCTTCAGGTGACAGACCATATTCCAACCATAACATTATGTGAGTACGAAGTTATTTTCAGCCATCCTTTTTGCCTGCATTAGTTTCACAATGGAGCCATCACTCCTTTTTTTTTTTTTTTTTTTTTTTGTGCTGGTTATTGAACTCAGGGCTTTGCACTTGTTAGGCAAGCACTCTACCACTGAGCTAAATCCCCAACTCTCCTGCCCCTTATAATTTCAACACAACCCACAGCACTGAGTTGCTGACACTATTGAATTTATCTGTAGGACTCCACCCAGCATTTTTACTCCAAAGCAACTGCTCTTATTGAAGATGAGTATCTCCACACTTTTCTAAAGTAGGCCCATTCTTGCTGAAGCCAGAAGCAAATGAGCAAATTACCAAGCAGGATTTTACCACATTTGTACCTTATCTGCAACTTCTAACTCACTAAGTAACGGTATACAAAAGAAATATTCATGTGACCCCAGAAGTCATCATTAATGTGATCCCCGACCATGGTCCCCTAATATTATCCTTTCCACCACCATGACTCCAATGTTTAGAGGTTAAAATTCTAATAAATGTCATGTCTCATAAAATCAGATTTCATTCTGACAGCACTGAGCCACAGTTAACAGCTGCTAAAAAGACCACATTTTCATGTGAAGGGTGCTGCTTAACTTCAGGAAGATTTTTAATGAGTTACTCTAAGACTTCTTTCTTTGTTAAATGAGGTAAATCATGGTCACTCAGTGGTTGTTTTAAGGGATTCATATAATTTCCAAAAAATGCCTGACACTACCTGACGCTCAAATGGTATGACTAAAGTCACATCTCCTATCATCGCGCTCCAATTCAACCTAGTATATACACACATCATTTCAGTAAATTTTTGTTTAGTAACTCTATATTTTGGTAACTGAAGAAATGCATCTTCCATAAAATGTCAGGAGGCTCATCTCCACCTCCTTGACACAGAGCGATGGTTGGCAAATGTGTAGGATGGAGTGAAACAAATAATAGCATTCCATTGAACAAAGGTGTGCAAAGAAACACGAATTTCCTTTGTTTCAACCTATTTGCGGTGTAATTCCTTTTATCCAGGCAACATGCATTCGGCGGGGAAACAGGTAGGGACTTACATACCTATGGAGAGAAAGCTTAAGGCTCTGCCTAAACGCCATAAATAGAACCTCTTGTGCACTGGAGTAGATTGCACTACTCAGCCCTTGATAGCCTTGAGCTCACCTGTTGTCAGGAGAATGAACTAGCACTGACAATGAGGCAAACTGCAAATCTTCCCTCTGTGCCCAATTCTAACCCAGTATGATTTGCTTTTCTCAAAGCCTAGAGTTCTTCCTTTTCTCTCTGATCTATTTTGATCCCCTTTTGTCCACCAAAAGACATTAACATTTTCAAGTTTGATACTGCATTTAACTTCTGCCCTGAGTAGACATAGCTCCTTTCCTGAATTTCCACTGACAAACTGCTTCCAGCTGCCCTCAAGCTGGGGCACCCCACAATAAAACGTAGTGTTTGCCGAGGATTCCAGCTGCCAGTCAGAGGCCCGATGGACTCAATGAGTGGCATTTAGCAAAGCTGGTGCTGAAACGGTGACAAATGGTATGTGGACGTTTTCCCCCGCGTCTGTGGTTTCAGGGCTGGTTGGTGTCAGCCTTGCTGGCTCTTTTTTCCTGTTACCAACATTTTCCACATTTACCGCCTGCAACTGTTGCCCCTCTGGGCTTCTGGCAGAAAGCGGCGCACCGCTGACGGAAGCCATTTGTTGGCTCTACAGGTCACACCTGAAACTACTGGTAAAGACGCATTTTACAGTGAATCCATGTTTCAGAATGGATGTTATATTTATTTAAAGAACTCTTTCTTCCAATAACTAAACAGTTTTTTACAGCATTATCACTCCACTGACACGAAATGACTGGACTGTTACTTCCTTTATCTTGGGTCACACCCAGTGAAATTAGGCTTGTTTGCATTTGATTAGCCACAGAGGAGCCACATCTGAACCAAACATCTCCTGCTGGCTTTGCTGGGTAGTCAGACTTTGCCTCAAGCTCAGCCTGCGGGGCCACTACCTTGTCACCTGTACCATCCCAGAGCCCCTTCCCTGGCCTGGCTCTCAAGGGTGTGTCTCCACGGTTTGGGCACCCAGCTCTTCCCTTTCCTTTCCTTGCACTGCCTTCCTCTTCCATCCTTCTTGGTTCTAGAGCATTCCCAATTATTTCCATCTCAAGGTTCTACATTCAGACTACTGGCTGAACTAAAATATGGACAAGATAGAGGTGGGCACTGAGAGGCCTATTACTTAAACTATCTAAAGACTCCAAAAAAGACAGTGTCCCCTCCACTCCTGATGAGGAATCCTGAACTCTTACTTATCAAAGGGAAAGAAAGTCAGTTTCACTGAAGGCTTGCCAAGGAAATTCCACAAAGACCTCCAACAGAAGGCTCTGGTTGTGGGGTAGCCTCTCCCTTCTGGCTGTGAAAAAGTCTGAGAGCATTTCTCCTTTGAAAGAGATGCCATGAATTCTGGGTCCTTTCTGTGCACTTCTCCATATCTTGCCCACACCGGGCCTCAAGGCCAGGTAGTCATGGGAAGTAGAAACATGATTTTTCTATAATCCCAAGCAAGCGTAGGGTACAATCTATAGGCAAGTTAAATATTTCACACTTCTGCACTCTCCATTCATTTAGTACAAACCCACACGTATGCAGCCTTCGACTTGGCCCCGGGTCTATTTCATAGGCCCAGGCCCGGGGGCACCAGCCTCCCATCTCTTTCTTCCTCCCATATCTCAGACTCCCAGGATCCAAGTCATTCAAATTAAGCTCTTGCATGTCTCCCAAGTGCCCATGCTGTCCTGTGTGCTAGACAGGCACAGACGTGGGCTAAACCCACCCCACCAATCCTCCCCTCTGCGGCATCTCTGCTTCTGCTCCTGGAATTTCCCTGGGCAGATGACCTGGTGCTGCTCACAGCAAGATCAAAGGTCCTAAAGAAGCCTTGCTGCCTGCTTGGCTCAGTCCTGCCTCAAGATCTGCACACGCATGCACACACACACCCCAGAATCAACATGTCATGCTGGAGGTACAAAACCCACATCTGTATTTCCAGACCCTTTACGTGCCCAGACAGGCTGGGGTGCTCTTCAGGTTATTGACTACTGCAGAGGAGAAAGTTCGTGTCACATGTCAACAAATCCACATGCCAAATTCCTCAAGTAATTAGAAATCTATCATCTAAAAAAAAAATTTTTTTAAGTCATCCAATTGCAGTTTGTTAGGATTAAAGAGCAAAGACAGTAACATAGATAACCGGACACATCCAAAAAATTCCAAAGCTCTACTATTCCAAAAGTAGCTGGTGATTTTCTTGTAGCAAATACATTTTTCTGAAATACTCTGATTGAGCTTTTAACAAGTGTCTACGGCCACTGGTGGTCTGCAACATGAAAAGGGTGTGTTCAGGGGCGCGGTGAAACTGGCCTGAGACAATAAGCATCACTGCAGGGCAACTGGACAATGGATCGTGGTGACTTAATTCAGCGTTTCCGTAAGATTCTATAGCTTGATAATGCCGTTGACCTGCCCCCAAGGGAGGGAAGGAATATCTTTGAGAAGCAAAGTTTAACGGCTTCAGAACTGACGATGTCCTCTTGCTCGGCAAGTCCATTTGAAAGGCTTATTCCTGAGCTAAGGTGAGTTCAACTACAGGGTGAAAAGGAAAGAGGCCACACAGACTGTCTGTTCCCAGAGAAGCTCCCCAAATTGGCAGTCAAATTGGCCGGTGTGTACGTACGGAGTGTGTGTTCTGGGCGTAGCCAGGGGTTCAAAGTCCAGACAGAGCTGTAAATCCAGTACCTTCCTCTGAGACAGGCAGCAGGGGAGTACAGAAGAAGAGCACCATGTGGCCAGAAGATTCTGGCAAGGACCAAGCTGTTGTTTTGTTTTATTGTTTCTTTTAGGGTCCTGGGGATTGAGCCCAGGGCCTTTGCCCTGAGCTGCATCACCAGCCCTTTTGTTGTTGTTATCGTCATGGTGGTTGTTGTTGCTGTTGTTAATTTTGAGACGGGGTCTTGCAAAGTCTCTGAGTGGCCCAGGGTGGGGTTGGACTTGTGATCCTCCAGCCTCCAGGGTGCTGGGATGACAGGCGTGCACAGCCACACCCAGCTACAGTGACATTTGAATTTGATGTTAAGGAATGGTTCTGAAAAATCCATAGAGAGAGATCGCAGACAGCTAGCACAGTCACGGGCACCTTGAGCGCAAAATGCTGCACAGTGCATGCCACGCAGAGGGGAAGAAGAGCAGGCTCCGTGGACGGCCCAGTATGCACAGGGCACCACTGGAGGTGTCGTCAGAGATGGCGCCAGCAGTCCAAGACCAGGTCATGCAAGACCTTGAATGCCATGCTAAGAACACCCTCGCTCCCCACCTGTTCCCACTCTCTTCCTCCATGGACACTGCATCATTGTCCCTCTTAATTTTTCACTCCTAGTTCCAAACATACCACATTAGCTCCCCTCCAAAACAATGTCCAATATGGCTATTTGAAGTGAAGAGATTATGGGTCGCGTTCTTTTCCTCTCTGCTGTGTTTTCAACACGTGGGCTTGGGATGAAGGTGACTGTGTTCTTCTTGTCACAGCTTCCAGTGTTGAGCAGGCTCTCTGGCCGTAGTGGGAACACTACCTTGCTGGTATCACCTGTGTTTAGATCTTTACACGTCTAATAATCTATTCTATGGTTGTACTTTGTCTTTTTCAAAGCCACTTAACACTTCTTGCTTATATAAATCTTGTAGTTAACTAAAGCCTCCAGCTATTTTTCACATGAAGTGTTCAAATAAATCATGGATCTCCCATCCAATTCTCATCTTTATGAGTAGTTAAGATATAAATCCTTCTTGCTGCAGTAAAGGATGTTAGTGTATCAGCCTACCAAAGTTACCAGTAACCTTCTGAAGGAGACCATCATGATGTAATTCACATGGTAACAATTCCAGTTACTGGCCCAGGCACGCCCAGCTCCTTCAGACAATCATCTTTCCACCAAAGATTCACAAAGCATTCCTTGGAATATTACCTCCTGCAAAAATTAATATGTAAAGAATTCAAGGTAGTGGTAGGAAGATGGTGTAATAGTTATTTTCTTCATTGCTGGGGCAAAATACCTGATACCACAAGTTAAAGGAGGACAGGTTTATGTTGGCTTACAGTTTGTAGAGGGTCTAGTCCATGGTTGGCTGGCTCCATGGCAGGGTGGCATGGCAGAGGACATAGCAGAGGGGAGCTCCTCCTGGCAGGGCAACAGGAAGCAGAGTGAAGGAGAGAAACCCTTCCAGTCCACGCCCCCAGTGACCACCTCTTCCATCCAGACCTCACCTCCCCACAGCAAGTCATCTGTACATCTCATAATCCACTTGCCTTCCAAAAGCCACACCTTCGAGTGCATGAGGCTTTAGGGGGACATGTAGATATAAACCACAACACATAGTGAATGTTTTAATCCTTTGAGTGTCATATTCAAAGCAATTGTTTCATTTTATGTTCTTTCATATGCCTAAAATAGTACATAATAAAAATGTTGAATATGTGATAATTTTAGAGTAATATGTAGGGATAAAGATGAAAAGAAAACTCTTAGCATCCATTGAATTTCAAGAAGAAAAGAAAAGTAATAAAAAAATGAGCAGAGAAACAACACTGACTGAAGAAAACATAAAGAGAGGAAAAAAGAATTAATATGGAGAAGGGAAATGAAAAAAAAAGAAAGAAAGAAAGAGATACAATCTTGGAAGGCAGGAAAAAATAGCAGGGTGGGAAGAAGATTTGGCCAGATGGGAACGGCGAGGTGGCTGGCCACGGATGGGGCAATAAGGATGGGCTGGCACCCGGTACCAGCACTGCAAAGAGAAAAGAGGTAGCTTAGCCATCCCACCTCTTGGCCTTCCCTCAGCCGGGAGTCTAGGGTCCCAGGCCCAGTCTCCAGGTGACTCGGCATGCTGTTCCTTCTCCTCGCCCCAGCCCTGGGCAGCAGCCTGGCTAACCAGGAGCCCGTAGAGCCCTGCGAGCCTCAAGAGGGACGCTGATTCCATTCCACGGACACCTGCCAGGTAGGTGCAGTGATGGGTCCCCGCTTCCCTGGTCACCTCTGAGAGCTAACTTCGGGGAGAAGCAAGGCACCCCCGCCCGGCGCTGCGCGGCAAATCAACTCCTGGAGGTTAAAGAGATCTGTGGATTTAAAAAACATAAACTATAAAAATACGAGTGATGCAGATAAGTGAAAAAAAGTAAATTATACTAAAAACAGCTAAAGCATTAACAAGTACAGGCAATCGGCACAAATGGACAGAGGTGAAAATCATGAAGTGGCCTCACAGTTTCTTCACTCCCTGCCACCAAATCTCCAAATTTCTGGTCCCTTCTTGATTAAGCGGGCTGAACAGATGGCTCTTTAGTGACTGTTTTAAAGTCAGCTGCATTCTGGTCACTGAGACTCCACTTCAGGTGTTTAACCCATTTCCCATTTAGAAAGAAAGAAGAAGTGCGGTTGGCTGCCAGCATTCATTTAATTTCCAGTGACTGAGAATGACTGTGTTTTGTAATTAGAAATATCACTGCTAAAAAACAGAGTGCTACCAATAGAATGACGTCTTTTGTTTCTGATGACTATCAGTGTACTCTGGAGTGATGTGAAAAGAACTGTAGAAGTGAGATGCTTCGTGGCGATCTTGGAGGACAAGATCAGGACTCAAATCCAGGAGCTATCTTGGGGTAAATGCGGCAGGCGCAAGTACTGCCGGTGAGTATTCTCGGGGAAACAGGAAATGAGTTTTGAAATTTAGTAGGTTAAGTCAAATATTCACTTTATGTCCATTTGAAGCCCTTTCCCCTCCCTCTATCCCAGCCGGACCTGTGAGTCACGGAATGCCTTTGAGGAAGTAAGGAGGGTTTTTTTTGTTGTTGTTTGTTTTTTTGTGGGGTTTTGTTGTTGATGCTTTTGTTCGTTTTTGTTTTTTGCATTTTACTCCTCTTCTCTTCCTCTCTTTGCCACCTCTAAGGGTGGGGTTTGAAGGGAGGGAAAAGGTCCTCCTCGATAGTGGGGTCCCCTCTCCAGGACGGCCTCATCTCTTGGGTCTCTTCATTGTGCAGTTGTCTGAGGTGCTGTAAGTTCTTCTCAGAGCCCCGCCCAGGCTCTACCCCAATGTCCCCTCAGAGCCCGGAGGGTGGGGGCTCTGCTCCCCTGCCCACCCCTGCTGCGTTGCTGGGCCCACGCACAGTCTTACCTCCTGGACACTGCAGAGGTGGGTGCTGCGCCTATTTCCTGCTGCTGGGCGAGCTGCTCCACATGAAAACTAGAGGCCAGTTTTTATGTTCACATGGGCTGCTAAAACTCTAGGAGTGGGGGTCCCAGACGTGCCTCTCTCAGGAGATTTCTTACCTCTCCTGTGGCAGCAGACAGGTCCCTGCATCCTACCAAGCAGCCAGCAAGACGGACAGGCCACAGTCTCCTGTGTACAGTGAGGACTTTGCTTGTACTTCAGTTGTTCCTTGACTTCCAGTGCAGTGGCAACTTCCCCCATAAACCCACCCCAAGTCGAAGACATATAAAGGGAAAGTGCATTTACTGCATGTAACCCAGTGAAGGCCCTGGCTCAGTGTCACCTGTCTCCCTCCTGATCGCAGGGCTGACTCTGTCTCTGCCGCTGTCCAGCATCCAGAGGGAGGATCAGACCCCAAATCACCAGCCTGAGAAAGAATTCGCATTTCCATGTACAGTTTCTGCTGGATGTACATCACTTTCACACCATCAGAAAGTCAAAAAATCCTAAATCGGCCCATTCATTACAGTTTGGGGACAGTTTGTAGCAGGCAGCAACAGTTCCCACACCAAGCACTCCCCTGCTAAAACTTTCTTGTGCTTGCAACCCTTGGATGGTCAGCAAAATCTATGGACCTCTTCTCAGAATAATGTTCTCTTTAGGGGGGAGGAGGTTGCTGGGGATCAAACTCAGGGCCTTGGATTTGCTAGGCAAGAGCTCTACCACTAAGCTAAATCCCCAACTCCAGAATAATGTTCTTATGTTTATAAAATAAAATATACAGGATTACCAGGATACTCGTGTTACTGATATGCAGTAATCAAAACCATTCTAAAATTTGTACTCTAATAATGATGCTATTTTTAAATCACTTCACTGAGATCTGACCAGCACACAAAAAGCTGTACATATGAAATGTATACACCTTCTGCATTTGGCGATACTTGCATGCATACCCGTAAAATCATCACCACTGTCCAGGCTGTAATAATATCCATCATCTTCCAAAGTCTCCTTCTGCCCCATTTGTTTATGTGTCCCGTCATTTGTTTATTTATTAAGAGAACACTTACCAGAACAGCGAGCTCTTAACAAATATTTAAGTGTGCAATAGAGTGTTGTTAACCACAGACACTGTGCGGTGCCGATCTCCAGGGCTCATGCACCTGTGTAAATGACTCTGTCCTCTTATTTCCATACCTCCTGCTTTGCCTTCCCCGACCCTGACAACCGCCCCTTCCACTCTGCTCCTGTGTATCAGACTATTTTAGGTTCCTCATGTAAGTGGTATCACATAGTATTTGCTCCTCTGTACTCAGTTAGTTCACTTAAATGCTGTTTTATTCACACATTATGTAACAAGTTCTAGCAGTGAATTCTAAGGTAAGGATGAATATAAGTGATATTTTAAGATCTCTGTAACAACTATACGTGGTGCGAAAATACCTGTGGTGTCTACTGGTGACAAATGTATAACTGTTGCTAATATTTCTATAGTTTGATGACTGCACTCATGGTTGAAGGAAACGCCAAATTTCCTTTCAAATCAGGGTGGAAATCTTCCCCATTCTTGTCTCTGGGCCCCCTGAGTGCCACCCACACACACCTGGGGACAGACGAAGGAGTCTTGCCCTGGAGTAGGTAGCCCTAACCCTAGCCCGGCTGAGGCTGCCTGCTCCGAGGATCCTCCCACAACCTTCCTGGCCTCTGTGATACATAGGTTAGCGGTGGGTAGAGGGCGGGTGGCTGCAGGGCCGGTTTGGTGGCCTGTTAGGGTTGCAGGGTCACCTAGAAACTCTTTATGAGTGGAGAGAAGTTACAACCAACAGCTTCAGAGCACTCTAGTACATGACCAGTTGCTGTTAAATCTGTTTCTGCTCCATGTTTGTGAGAATATCCCAGAACTGATACCCAAGAAACTATCACTGTCAACAGTGATTATTAACTCCGGGGAGTAGAAATAGAGGTTGGGAGGAGGAAAGGGAAATAACTTTTCATGTTAAATTCTTTTGTCTCTTGGGAAAAAAATTAATAATAAACATATCTTATTTAAATGATAAAAAGCAAGTTTTGTTTTGTTTTTTGTGGTGCTGGGGATCGAACTCAGGGCCTTGTGCTTGCAAGGCAAGCACTCTAATCACTGAGCTAAATCCCCAGCCCTAAAAAGCAAGTTTTAAGGAGACATTGAAAAGTTTTTCTAAAGGAAGGCAAGTAAGGATTTTCTGAGCATAAAAGTAATGAAGAATTGATTGAGGGATATTGACAAATTTGATTACCCAAAGAGATAAGTCGAAACACAGTAATGTCACAGACAAAACTAAAAGCAAAATAACAAACTTGAAGTAATACTTGCAGCAAAAAAAATCAGAAAAAACAAGGTAATGGTCACATTATGAAGCAATCTTCTAAATCAGTAAGAAAAATAGTAAGATGCTACAGATAGCTGTTTTGGACTTTTCAGTTTTCTTATTTCTGCCCTAATTCCAGCATGCCTACCTCACAGGAAAAAGGGAAAGAGAGGGAAACCCAAATATATGGATCCAACTGCAGGAATCAGCAATACTTGAAGCCATGTCCACCCCACTGCTGTCCCCAGTTCAGCCCAATTTTGCTCCTGGCCACAGGTGCTTCAGGGTCACACAGCCTGGAGCATCCTCCAGGAATGTGGACCTCAACTTCTACACTGAAATGAAAGTGATCTGCCTCAGAAATAAAATACTG
Source organism: Hystrix cristata (assembly GCA_004026905.1). NCBI lineage: Eukaryota > Metazoa > Chordata > Mammalia > Rodentia > Hystricidae > Hystrix > Hystrix cristata. Next base: position 188,253 of record PVJO010000473.1, on the reverse strand, counting down.
TGCACATTTACACTTGGTTTCCTGGACTAGCACTGTGCCTCACAGAAAAGAGCTTTGGGCTTTGAGACCACAGAAACTGGGGTCCAAGGCCCATCTTTGCTGCCTTTTACTAGCAATGCAACTCGGGCAGGTCCCACGTCTAAATCTTGTCCACCTGCCAAACAGGAACAAGGTCTTCCTCATGGCTTGATGGGAAGGTTGAGAGACAAAATGTGAGATTCTTCCTCCACACCATGCACATAAAAAAGACTCCAGAAAAACTTTTAAAAATTAAGTACAGCATTAAAACACTTAGATATATACAGTAATATATTTACAACTTTGAAATAGAAAAGGATTTCTCAAACAAGGCCCAAAAAGGACATACAAAGAAGAAAATATGTGGAAATTGGCCTATATGAAAGTCAAAAGCTTCAACAAAATACCAGACATCTTAGAAAAAGTAAAAAGACAAACCATCCCATGCATACTATTGGACCATAGTGCAATGAAACTAGAATTCAATGGCAACAAAAACCAAAAAAGCCACATAAACACATGGAAACTAAGTAATATCCTTCTGAATAACAGCTGGGTCACAGAAGAAGTTAAAGAAGAAATTAAGCAATTTATACAGTTAAATGATAATGACAATACAACATACCGGAACTTATGGGATACAATGAAAGCAGTGCTACAGGGGAAGTTTATCGCATTGAGCTCCCACATCAAGAAGACAGAGCGAGCTCAAATAAACAACTTAATGTTGATGCTCAAACAACTAGAAAAAGAAGAACAAAACAAACCTAAAGCTCATACAAGAGAGGAAATCATTAAGATCAGAGCTGAAATCAATGCAATTGAGACCAAGAAAACAATACAAAGAATCAATGAATCAAAGAGTTGGTTCTTTGAAAGACTAAACAAAATAGACAAACCTCTAGCCAACCTGACCAAAAAAAGGAAAGAAAAGACCCAAATTCATGCAATAAAAGATGAAAGAGGTGAAGTCACAACTGACCTGTTAGAAATTCAAAGGATCATCAACACCTACTTCAAGAACTTATACTCAAACATGATGGAAAACATGGAAGAAATGAACAGATTCCTAGAAAATACAAATTACCAAAACTAAACCAAGAAGAGATGCAAACTCTTAATAAACCAATATCAGCCATTGAAATTGAAGAGGTAATTAAAAACCTACCAACAAAGAAAAGCCTAGGTCCTAACGGCTTCACGGCTGAATTCTACAAAAAATTCAAAGATGATCTAATACCATTATTCCTCAAACTCTTTAATGAAATTGAAAAGGAAGCAGTACTTCCAAAATCATTCCTGGAAGCAAGCATTACCCTGATCCTAAAACCAGAAAAAGACCCAACTAAAAAAGAGAACTACAGGCCAATCTCCCTAATGAACATAGATGCGAAAATTCTCAACAAGATTCTGGCCAACAGAATACAATGAATTATCAAGAAGATTATACAACCAAGTAGGATTCATCCCAGGGATGCAGGGATGGTTCAACATACGCAAATCAATATACGTAACACACCATATCGACAAAGTCAAAGACAAAAATCACATGATCATCTCAATAGATGCAGAAAAAGCATTTGACAAAATCCAACACCCATTCATGATAAAAACACTACAGAAATTAGGAATAGATAGTGTATATCTAAATCTGATAAAAGCCATATGTGACAAACCAACGGCCAACATTACACTGAATGGCCAGAAACTAGAAGCTTTCACACTAAAATCTGGAACAAGACAACTGTGGTGCCCACTGTCACCACTGTTATTCAACATAGTTCTAGAAACATTAGCAAGAGCAATTAAACAAGAGAAAGATATAAAAGGAATAAAAATATGAAAGGAAGAAGTTAAACTATCATTATTTGTGAATGACATGATACTCTACATAGAAGACTCAAAAAACTCCACCAAAAAACTACTGGATTTAATAACTAAATTCAGTTGCGTTGCTGGATACAAAGTCAACACCCAAAAGTCAATAGCATTCCTATACACAAACAATACACCCACCGAAAAAGAAATAACAAAAGATATACCTTTTACAATTGCACACACAAAAATAAAATACTTAGGAATCTATCCAACGAAAAGATCTTTACATTGAAAACTACAGCACTCTAAAAATGGAAATTGAAAAGGATATCAAAAAATGGAAAGATATCCCATGTTCCTGGGTAGGAAGAACCAACATAGTGAAAATGGCTATACTTCCTAAATTACTATACAGATTTAGTGCAATTCCAATCAAGATACCACCAACATACTTCAAAGAATTAGAAAGGACAATCATGAATTTCATCTGGAACCAGAAGAGACCAAGAATATCAAAAACGATCCTAAGCAACAGGGGAAAAGCAGGGGACATCACAGTCCCCGACCGAAAACTATACTATAGAGCTACAGTATTAAAAGCAGCATGGTACTGGCAAAAAGACAGACCTGCGGATCAATGGAATAGATTGGAGGATACAGAAACAACCCCAAACACACTCAAATACCTCATCTTTGACAAAGGAGCCAAACACCCTCACTGGAAGAAGGATAGCCTATTTAACAAATGGTGCTGGAAAAATTGGCTTACCACATATTGAAAATTAAAACTCGATACATGTCTCTCACCATGTACTAAACTCAAATTGAAGTGGATCAAAGATCTAAACATTAAAACAGAAACACTAAATTTACTGGAGAATAGAATAGGAAGAACCCTCGAAGACATAGGGGTAGGAAAAAAATTTATGAACAGAACCCAGACTGCACAGGAAACAATACAAAGAATCAGTGCTTGGGACCACATGCTATTAAAAAGCTTTTGCACAACAAAAGAAATCACCAGTAGAGCAGGGCGAAAATCCACAGACTGGGAAAAAAATTTTGCTAGCTATCCATCAGACAAAGGTCTAATGTCTAGAATACGCAAAGAACTCAAAAAAATTAAACCTCTCAAATTTAAAGACCCAATCCAAAAATGGGCAACTGAAATGAATAAACATTTCTCAGATGAAGAAATAAAAATGGCACATAAGTATATGAAAAAATATTCAACATCACTAGTCATCCGAGAGATGCAAATCAAAACAACATTAAGATTCCACCTCACTCCAGAAAGAACCACATATATGGAAAAATTGACCAATAACAAATGCTGGTGGAGCTGTGGGGAAAAAGGGACTCTCCTCCACTGTTGGTGGGAATGTAGACTGGTCCAGCCACTGTGGAAATAAATATGAAACTACAACTGGAGGTTCCATTTGACCCAGCTATTCCCCTACTGAGGATCTTCCCAGAAGACTTAAAATTGTCATACCACAGGGGTGTATGCACAACCATGTTCATAGCAACACAATTTGTAATAGCTAAGTCTTGGAAACAACCTAAATGCCCAACAACCAATGAATGGCTAAAGAAAATGTGGTTTTTCTACACAATGGAGTACTACACTGCCATAAAAAAGGATAAACTGGAGTCATTCGTATGTAAATGGATGTTCCTTGAGAACATACTTTTAAGTGAAATAAATCAGACACTCGTGAGTACATATCGAATTGTTTCTCTGATATCTGTAAATAAGGACAAAGAGAAACCATAACTGTAAATAAGGACAAAGAGGTGTAATAAATATTATATGAAAAGAAGATAATATACAAAGGAGAGGAAAACTAGAAAGAAAGAAGGGGAAAAGCAGAAAGGCAACAAAGGAAAGAAAAGGGAAAGGGAAAATATGGAAAATGATGAATAAACCTGCAGTAAATAGGGAGGGAGGGAACAGAGGGGAGGGGTGGGGAAGAGGGGGGAGAACCAAGATGCATCATGTACAGGTACAAAATAAATGTGATGAATGTGACCATTGTATGTAAAATGTACCAATACATGTTCTTGGTTTAAAATAAAAATAAAAAATTAAAAAATTAAAAAAAGACAAACCAAAGAAGTCATTTGTAATATGTAAAATAAAGCCAGGATACAAAACAATATTTTAAAAATCAATAGCTTTGCTATACACTAATAACGTATTAGCTGAGAAATCAGAAAAACAATTCTACTTACAACAGTTTTAAAAAAAAAATCTAAGGAATCAACCTAACAAAGGAAGTGAAAGACTTCTACCACAAAAATTATACAACATTGAAGTAAGAAATTAAAGACATTCATGGATCAGCAGGATTAACATGGATAAATGGCCATTTAACCAAAAGCAATCTGCAGATTCAGTGAAATCTCCATCAAAATTCCACTGATAATCTTCACAAAACTAGGTGAAATTATCTTAAATTTACATGGAAACACACGAGAGCCCCCAGTAGCCAATGTAATCCTAAGCAAAAAGAGCAAGGCTGAGGACCTGACAATTCTGGATTTCAAATTACACTACAAAGCCAGGGTAACAAAGCTAGCATGGCGCTGGCACAAGACAGACCCCCAGACCAGTGAAATGGAGGAGCGGACATAGAAACAAGCCCACTCACCGACAGCCATCTGACTCTTGACAAAGGAGCCAAAAACTTATAGAAAAGACAATGTCTTTAACAAACGTTTCTGAGAAAACTGGATATTCATATGGCGAAGATTGAAATCAGCTTGCAGTATCTCATCCTATACAAAAGTCAATTCAAAATGGATCAAAGGCACAGATATAAGATCTGAAATTTTATCAAGCCCAGTGTTGCATGCCTGTGATCCCAGCACTCTGAGAGGCTGAGGCAGGAGGAGCACGAATTTGAGCCCAGCTGGGCAACTTAGTGACTCACAAGATCCTATCTCGAAATGAAAAATAAAGGGTTGAGGTTGCAGCTCAGTGGGAAGGTTCGGGTTCAATCCTCAGGGCCACCAAAAAAAAAAAAAAAAAAAAAAAAAAAAAAAAAAAAAAAAAAAAAAAAAAAAAAAAAAAAAAAAAAGAAAGAAAGAAAGAAAGAGAAAAAAAAAAAGCAAAAACCCTGAAACTTTGAAAGTGCTGGAAGAAAACACAGGAGAACTTGAAGCCATAGGCACAGGCAAAGACTTCCTGAACAGGACTCGAATTGTACAGGAAATACAGTGTGACTCAACAAGTGAGACTACCTCACAATTAAAATGTTTCTGCATAACCAGGAAAACAAGAAAGAAAGTGAAGAGACAGCCTATAGAATGGCAGAAAATCTTTGCCAGCTACTCTTCTGAGAGATGATTCATAGCTAGAATATATAAAGAACTCAAATAACACCAACAAGTCAGACAGCCCAATCAACAAACGGGCAAATGAATTGAACAGACAACATCTCAAAGGAAGAAATACAAATGGCCAGTAAGTATATGAAAAAGTGTTCAACATCTTTAGCCACTAGGGCAATGGCGGCGGCTAGGGAAATAAAAATCAAACTACATTGAGATTCCCTCTCACCCCAGTCGGAGTAGCCATCATCAAGAATGCAAAAAATAGTAAACACTGGTGAGGACATGGGGGAAGAGGACCCCTTTACCCTGTTGGTGGGAATATAAATTAGTACTGCCTACATAGAAATCAACATCAAAATTCCTCCAAAAACTGAAAACAGAACTACCATACGGCCCGGCCTATATCGCTTCTTGGTGTATGTCCACAAGAAGTCAGCATAGTACAGGATACCTGCACACCCACGATTACTATGGCCTAATGCACAATAGCCACAATGTGGAACCAGCCTAGGTGCCTGTTATGGTTTGTGCCTAAATGTCCCCCCAAAGCCTCATGCCATAAGAGGTGGCTGGATCCAGAGTGTGTGATGCTGGATTGAGGGCACGTGTTTACTAAATCAATCCACTGAGAGACCTAATCCTAGCAGCCTGGATAAGACACAAGGCACGGGAAGAAGCTGGTTAGGTCCTTGCTTACCTTGCTGCCTTCTGCCTGTCTGGCCTGCCACCCTGCCTCAGACGCGGCTGATTGTGAACTGAAACCTCCACAAACTGAGCTAAATAAACATTCCTCCCCCTAACTTTGGGTGTCAGGTATTTTGTCTCAGCAACAAGAGAAAAGTAACTAAGACAGTGCCTATCAACAGAAGAACAAATAAAGAAAATGCAGTATATATACATGGTGGAGTAATAGTCAGCCATAAAGAAGAATAAAATTATGCCATTTGCAAGAAAATGGATGGAACTGGAGATGATCATACTAAGAGAACTAAGCCAGACTCAGAAAGACAAGTATCGCTTGTTTTTCTTAATGTATTGAATCTAAAAAAGATGACATAAAAGTAGAAGAGAGATTATTATTAGAAAAGAAGAAGAGACAAAGGGGAGAGGGGTGAGAGATGGAGGAAGGGGAATGGATAGGATCAAAATACATGCATAATGAAAACAATGAAACCTGATATTTTGTGAAAGTAATAGGCACTAACAAAATATTTTTAAAAACAAAACAAACCATTTGTATGTGGAACATACTAAAACTCTTTTAACTGAACTTTTTAAAGAAAATCCAATAGAAAAATGAGCAAATGATGTGTATAAAATTCACAAAAAATAATCACTATGGTCAACAAATATAGGGAAAGATGCACAACTGTACCACAAACAGGGAGGTGCAAATAAATCCCCATTTCACTCCCATAAGACTTTTTTTTCAAATGTTCAAATTCTGATAAAGTGTCGGAGAGGATTGTGGGGACTTAGGATTTGTATACACTATTGGCAGGAATGTAAACTGATTCAGCCCCTTAGGAGAACAATTTGGCAGTTATTCAGTAAAGGTAAAAGTGGGCATAACCTCTGCTCCAACCGTTTTTCTGAAGAAACACTTGCATGTGCGTGTAGAGAGACAGATAAGAATGTTCACTGTAGGGCTGCTTTGCAGCAAAAATTAACTGAAACTAATTCAAATGTCTCTCTGTAGAAGGATAACTGAATAAACTCATTTACTCTCATACAGTGGAATACTATACCCATGTTAAAGCAAATTAACTAGATTTATATGGAGCAACAAAAAGGAATTACAAAAACACCATTTTGATTTTTAGATAATAAATATCATTATGCTAATATTCTTCAACACCCAAAGCAACACTAAATACTATTTACACTTGCATATTTATTTACACGTGGTTTGGATCTTAAATATTCCCTAAAAGCCTAAACGCTAGCAGCTTGATCACTAGCCTGTGGCATTGCTGAGATCCTTTAGGAAGTGGGCCTAGAGGAAGGAAGTGAGGTCATCAGGGACACACCCCTGAGGGATGTGGAACAGGAGTACTTCCCGTCTCTCTTTGCTTCTCAGCCACCATAAGGTGAGCAGTTTCCTCTGCTGCACACAACTGTGTTGTACTATGTCACCAAGGCCCAAAGCAGCACAGCCAAGTGACCGTAAACTGAAACCATGAGCCAAAATAAAGCTTTTCTTTCCTCAGGTTGATTATCTCAGGCATTTTGTCAATCACTAACACAATATTAGCATTATAATATTTGTATATTTGTGATATTTGTAATACTTTTTGTAATATTTGTATATAGGTCAATATTTGTAATATTTGACTAGCACAATATTCATAATATAAAAGCATGAAAACAGTGTGGATACACTTTAATTTCTGATGGGAAGGAAACATGGGAGAATTATTATTTTTTTTATTTTTTAAAAAACTTCCCCCCCAAAATATAAAGCACTAAAAAGAATGTGTGACCTTTATTAGCTATTACTAAATTTTAGCTGTTTTTAAAATTATCCACCAAGTATAGGCAAGTAAAATATACTTGATCCTGTGTCTCAGTTGTTTTCTTTTTTTTTAATTTTATTTTAGTGGTATATTTTAGATATACATAATGATAACATTCATCATACAGGCTTTGTACTTGGTATATCTTGCTGCTGCTTTTTTTTCCCATTCCCCTCCCCTCCTTTCAACCCTTCTCCCTCCTTATTTACAAAAGCTTTGTTTCCAATGTTTCCTTCTGTGTCTCAGTTGTAATAGATGGTCACTTCTCTCCACCCAGCTCATCAGCTAACATCAGACTGTGCATTGCAGAACAACACGAAATCAATATTGAGCCTCATGTTAAGCCAGTGGTACTCAACTGGGGGTAACTGTCCCATTTAGGGGACACTTGGCAATGTCTGGAGACAAGCTGTTTGTCACACGAGGGCAGAACACAAAGAATAGCACCCAGGGATCTACAGTGAACTCACAGCCCCATGCCACCAGGAATCAGCCAGGACAAAATGTAAAGGCTGAAGTGCATCTCAGTGGCGCAGTGCTTGCCTTGCATTCATGAGGCCCTGGATTCTGTCCCCAGCATTGCATTAAAAAGAAATGAAGTCAGGTGTGGTGGCACATGCCTGTAATTCTAGCACATGGGAGGCTGAGGCAGGAGGACTGCCATGAATTCAAGACCAGCCTGGACTACACAGCGAGACTCTGTCTCAAAAAACTAAAACTAAGAAGAATAATAATTTTTAAAATAAAATTAAAGAAATTCAACAGTGCTAAGATTGAGAATTCCGATATAAACCCATAGAAAATTAAACATATATCCATTGAATGTAATGTACTAAGTTTGATTACTCTTTTTTGTTGTTGTTGTTGTTCTGTGTTTTGGTTTTGGTTTTTGCTGTGCTGTGGATCAAACTCATGACCTTACACATGCAAAGCGCTCTCCCATGAGCCACACCCCCAGCCCTTGGCAACTTCTCTGATGAGTCCTTTTTCTCAGTGACCAGTGAAACTCGCCCTTCTTTTGAACATCGACACCGGGTTAGCCTGGAGAGGATGGAAGACAGAGCTTCTCCCGCCCATTTCTCTTCTCCATGTCCACAGCAGACAAAATGTCTTCTGCTGGAGGGGGAATATGCTCTAATCATTTTACTTAGGAAAAATATTACGCAAAGTTTCCCAACTCGGAAATTTTATCAGGCTTGCATCCTAACTCAGTCGAACCCTGCCCTTTCTAAAGCTAAAGGCAACACAACACAGGTTATTTCTTTTCACTCTTCCAGAAAAGAGTTCAGCTGACCTGGGGGTCAGACTTCAAATCCACATCACTAAATCACCTGCTCCTCCATATTCTCAAAGTTCAGCTGTCCAAATCGTGTGTGAAGAGTTTATCAGTCACAATGAGAGTCAGCTTCATGTCAGAAAACCCCTATGTCTTTCTCAGTTAAATGAAATCTAGAGATAAGACAACCCAGGGCTGGTGTTGTAGCTCCACAACATTATTGTCCTTCTCTGTGGTGTGGCCATCATCCTCACAGAACAAGATGGTGGCTGAAGTTCCACCAGAACATCCTTGTTCGAGTTGGCAGAATGGATGAGAAGGGAAAGGACATTCCTTCTCCCTTTTAAAAATCTTCCAGGGTTCCTTTTATCTCATTGACCAGATTTCATTACCTAGCCAAACCTAACGGTAAGGAGGCCAGGAAATGCGGTCATCCTTCAGTGTCCACGTGAGACTGGTTCCAGAGCACCTTTGCACCACGAAATCCCAAGATGCTCGAGTCTCTGGTATAAAATGGCACAGTATTTGCACAGAAACTACATACATCTTCCCATATACTTCAAGTCATTTCTAGATTACTTATAATACTTAAAATGATGTTACACTGTATTGCTTGGGGAATAATAACAAGAAAAAAGGCTATGCATGTTCCGTGCAGATACAATTTTTTTTTTAAATCTTACTCCACAGTTTGTTAGACCTGTGGTTATGGAACATCAGATATGGTGGGCCAGTTGGATAATATTTTTTAAAGCAAGATAGCAATGAGCCTTTTAAAAATCAGAATTATTTTGTTAAAGAATGGGAGATTGGATTTCCTACCATAGTCTGCTCCTTCAGCTGCCCAGGTATTCTTCAACACTCTTGTTCCTTTGTAGACCCAGGCATTTCCATCTGGAAAGAAGTCAGCTCCAAAGTCCCACCCAGCTAGTAAATCTCATTCAAACTCCAGAATCTCTTAGTGATACGCAGTCATCTCCGTCACATCCAGAGGTGACTCCTCACAGTCTGATGGTTTGTAAACCAAAAAAATTCTCATCCACATTTACACGCATTTACATGCAAAACAATTGCTATAGGAGGAACAATCATATAACCACAATTCATAACCACGATAAATTGGCTGTGGTTGTTTATAACCACAATAAAATTCATGCCAAGCTGGGAATACTAGTGTGTACCTGTAGCTTCAGCTCCTCAAGAGGCTGAGACAGGAGGATCACTTGATCCCCATGAGTTCAATGCCACCCCAGGCAACATAGCAAGACTTCATCTCTTTAAAAATCAAACAAAAAATTCATACTAGAAAAGGGAAGAAAGAAAAACAGTGCAGGTATTGGTCCATTGCGATACCAAAATCCTGCTGGACAGGAACGGCAGACTTCCTTTGCTGGAGGAGAAGTACAAGCTTTGATTGGCCCCTCTGGCAGCTACAGCCTTGGAGAAACTCTCTTGTCTGCTGTAGCTCTTCATCTCTGGCTCTGCTTTCTGGGAAGCTCTTCCTTAGGGAGGAAAATGGCCAAATCATGAGCACAGAAAATAGAATCATTTTTGATGCTATATGGTTTCCACAGCCAACTTCTTGCTTTTGTAGGTGTAGGTTTCCGAGGATTCTGAATAATCACAAGTTTCTGCAGGCCGAGCATAAGGTTTTTGTCCAAATATAGTAAGTTTCCATCCAATCTATTTGCTTCCAGACAGCATGAAGCATGAGTTACTACAACCTAATATCATGTCCAGAAATACTCTTTAAGCCTGAAGGCTCTGATCTTTTATTTATAGCTCTTTATGCTTTGCCCATCCTTTTCCTCTCAAATTAGTGCTGGCTGGCAACCTTGAGACTATTTGAAACACAGAGAGAAAATGTTGGGTGGGATGACAACATCCTCAGTCTGATCTTTGTGGCCAGGCTTATTTCTGTTGTCTGGAAGCAACTGGCAGGGAAGACAATTGAAAAGGCCCTGGGACGGCTGGACACAGTTGCAGTCACTTCTCATTGCTGCTTTCGTCTTGAGCAGAGTAGTTAGGTTTTTCACCTCTGTGAGACTCCAGTCCCGAGACTTACAGTTGGCTTAGACTACCTTTTACAAAGTCATGTTTCCTTCCACCTCAGCTGGCAGCTGGGATAGCTCCAGCTCCAGTTCATATCTCTATTATGGTACTAAGCTAAAAGCTACAAGAAACAGTCAAAACTTAAGGAACGCTTTACATTTCTTGCCTCTAGCCCTGCCTGCACTCTCAGTTTGCATGTTGCTTGCTTGCTTTATGTGGTGTAGCGAGTGACCATTTGATTGAATGTTCCTCTACAGCATATCAGACACTCAGCGTCTGACCAAGGGTAACCATCTACCCCATCACTGTTCCAAGCCTGACACAATTAGATTTTTTTAATATAATAATATACATCTATACAATATGACATAGATACAATCTAGCTCCCAGGTATCAAATACATATTGGATAAATTTTAGCTGATTAAAACAAGAAAATACAAAATAATAGTGGTTTAAACATAGAACAAGATATAATAATAGAACAAGATAAATAATTTAATGCTAAAAAGTCACAGCCATTAATGGATTATTTCCTAAAATATTTGTGAATTTTAATGGAAAGGAATCAATAGAATTTGGATGCATAGAAAATTTAGAAATGAGCCAGGTGTAGTAACAAACACCTGTAACCCCAGGACTCGGGGGGCTGAGGCAGGAGGCTTGCAGAGAGTCCAAGGACAGCTTGGGCTACATAGTGAGTTCAAGGCCAGCCTGAACTGTATGCTGAGACTATCTTAAAAAAAAAAAAAGAAACAAACAAACAAACAAATCTTAGAACTTTACTGTTTTAAAATTTATTTTGGCTAAATAGTTATTATGGAGGTGAACTAGCCCTCAACCCCCTACATATGCCACTCTAAACCCCATAACACCAATTTATGTAGTTTTTTTTGGGGAGTGCTAGGGATCGAACTCAGGGCCTTGTGCTTGCTAGGCAAGTGCTCTACCACTGAGCTAAATCCCCAGCCCCCCATTTATGTAGTTTTTAAAAATCAAATGTTCGGTTTTTCACTTTGAACACAGGGGCACACATGCCTTTCCAGTCCTAATCCTTTTTATTTTAGAGAACCAGCACCAACACTAAGTGCATTTATTTATCCATGGTAATGGACAACTCAAATTGTGGTGACTTTAATGAGGGACATAAACAAAACAGAATTAGAGCAAGTGTCTGTTGCTCACCATAGTGAAGTCCACAAGGCAGAGCCACCTGGAGTGGGTGGCAGGGAAGAAGCTGTGCTCTGGAAGCTAAAGGCCAGTGCCCCAGGGAAGCTTTCCCAAAGGAATCATTAGGGACTGTGTTCCGGTGGCAGGCCCATGCTCATCGTACTGTGCTGTAATTCTTTTGTTTGCAGTTCTGTCTTTCCTCCTAAACTGTAAGTTCCAAGAAGAGAAGCATCATAACTTACCCATCTTCTACTCCCTGTCCCTTTGCCTTCACACCGTGCAGTGTAGAGCAAGTGCTCAGTATCTGTTGATCAAATGAATGAACGAATGGTGACTCTGCAAAGAGAGACGCCATTCACAGAGCACGTCGGCGAGATTCTTGATACATCAAGTCACCCTGGCAGACTTTTCAGGAGATACAAGATTCCTATTGCTCCGTCTTCTACCTGGGAAAAAACAAAGGAATGCTTATTAATGACAGACCATGTGGCAAATGTCTAATTGGCTTCTGGAGGAAGGAATTCTGCAGAAACAAAAATGGAAACTAGTGCTAGTGGGGGTAGCAGTGGAAATATGATGACTTTGAGAGATGCCAGGGAAGTGACAGAAACCAAGGTGATGAAGCAACACAGGATGGGGAGGACCAGGAAAGGAAGACAAGTGGTTGGACAGAAGGACTGAATGGGAAAGACAGAAAAAGTTAATTTTAATTTAAAAAGTAAAGATAGAAAATGTTTGCAGACTAAAACTGAAAAAGAAAGAGTGAAAGGTTACAAAAAGAAATATATAGAAAGCCAAGAAGTCTCGACTTATTATTACATACCCCTAAAGTCTTCTACAATCTTACTCCCTTTGCTATTCAAAACTTTCTTAAAATTCTTCTTTTCCTAGAAGTCTGTAACAGTCTAAAAGAAAACATCGTGTGTGTGTGTGTGTGTGTGTGTGTGTGTGTGTGTGTGTTGCTAGAGATGGCACCCAGGCACTCCTACATGCTAGGGAAGCGATCTACCACTGAGTATACCCCCGGGCCAGAAAACATCTTAACTCCTATAATAGAAATGTAAAACTAGGAGGATCTTAGCCATCATCACACGCTTTCATTTAACACATGAGAAATCGAGGGCTAGAGGAGAAAGGTTACTTGCCCATAGACACACTGTCAGATCTTATGGACCTGACCCAAAAAGCAGAGTATCTCTGTTTCTGGAACAATGTGCATTCCAATAGATACTCATTTCCTGCTCCCATTTCTCCAAACAAATGACAGTCACTGAAACTGAAAAAAAAAGGAATCATTTTTAAGTGATGCTATAAACATTTCTATGTGAAAGAATAAGCAATAGACCTGGGAGGGGCAGGGCTGTGCTTTGATTATTGCTGTACTTCCAAGATCTAGCCAAGCGCCTGGCATAAAGTGGTCTTCAGTGGAGTTTTATTGGATGGGTGGCTCATGGATGGATGGATAGATGGACAGATGGATGGATGAGTGGATGGACGGATGGTTAAACAGGTAGGTAGATAGATGGATGGATAGATGGGTGGATAGATGGATGGCTGGATGGCTGGATTGATGAATTGATGAATGGATGGATGAGTGGATGGATAGATGGATGGCTAAACAGGTAGGTAGATGGATGGATGGATAGATGGGTGGATAGATGGATGGATAGATGGGTGGATGGATGGATGGATGGATGGATGGATGGATGGATGGATCGATGAATCGATGGATCGATGGATTGATGAATGGATGGAGGAGTGGATGGATAGATGGATGACTAAACAGGTAGGTAGATGGATAGGTGAATCGCTGGATGGGTGGTTGGATGGATGGATGGATGGATAAGCTCTAGTATAGTTGCCATCATTATCCAGATATTTATCAAATAGACTTGCAATGTTTTCTGGCTCTAGGAGGTCTCTGAATTCAACTTGCATGTGCATATGGGCAAAGATCCCAGACCGTTTTAAAGAATGCTCGGTAAATATTGACCTACTGCATAAATGAGGCCAGTGACATTCACAGATAAATTATAATCTTGTTGGCAACATAAGACATGGACAAAAAGTAAAAATGATTAACAATACAGGTAAATTATGTGTTAAATGCCAGCAGGATGTACTATAAGTAGGGGGCCCTGTAATTTCTTTTCTAAACTGTGTCCCCTTTTAGAGTGAAAGGGGACTTACTGATGAACACAGCAGGAGCCAGCTGGACCATATGGTCAAGGGGGGTAAAGGGAGTTCAAATGAACGAGTTAAAATTCCATTTGTTTGCGAAGGCTCTGGGCCATTGTACATGCTGTTTCTATGATCTGGAACATTTTCTTCTCATTCCTCATTATTATGCAGTCTTCTTTAAATTAATGAATCTGATGTATTAAAATGAGTATAATAACTGTGCGTAGATGTTAAGGACCAGAAAAGAGTTGGAGGGATCCCTATACATGCCCTAAGTTTATAGACTTGAGTTTATCATGTGAAAAAAACAAAAAGAAAAATACTTCTCTAGAGTTCTTATTTCCAGATATTTGGACTTGGCAAATGCTCTTTTTAAATTTTTAATTCTATTATTACATGTTTACAGTACATAATTATTACATTCACTGTGGGGAGTTGGTGCATGTACAATGCACATCTTGATTGTTTCTACATCCCCTTCCCTTCCCCTCCCTCCATATCTTGATCCCTTTTGCAAAAGATCTGTCTATTTCCTATCATATGGCTTTTATTTTGCTCTTTAATTTATTTTTATTTTGAGTTTCTCATGTAAGAGAAACCATGCAATAGTTAAGCTTGTGTATCTGATTTTTTTCACTTAACATTATGATCTCAAGGTACATCCTTTTTCCTACAAATCACTCAAATTTATCCTTCTTTTTAGCAGGTAGTACTCCATTGCATATAAATATCACATTCACTGTATCCATTCATTGGGTGAAGGACATATGGGCCACTTCTAAGACTTAGCTATTATGAATTATGCTGCTATAAACATAGGTATCCATGGATCACTGTAATATGATGTCTTTCATCCTTCTGGGGATACCCAAAAGGGGAATAGCTGAGTCAAATTGAATTTCTACTTTTAGTTTTTTGAGGAATCTCCATGCTGATTTTTAAAGTGGTTGTACTAGTTTACTTTCCCACCAACAGTGTTGAAGAATCCCTTTTTCCCTGCAGCCTTGCCAGCATTTGTTATTATTTGATTTCTTGATGGTAGCAATTTTTTCTGGAGTAATTTAGACTCTCGGTGTAGTTTTAATTTGCATTTCTCTAATGACCAGAGATACTGAACCTTTTTTCATGTATTTGTTTGTTGGCCGTTTGTATTTCTTCTTTTTAATGGTCTACTGATGGTAGCCCAGAATTTTCTGGTAAGTGATAGAAATGTTGCTAAGAAGAGTAGGTTGCTATACAATGTGGTCCATGGATGAACAGTGTCAAAGTACACATTCTCAAGCCCCATCCCAAACCTAGGGAGTGGGACTTGGCCTTTAAATGAGGTCCTCTGATGATTTGTTGGCACATTAAAGTTTGGGAAGTATTGGTCTTTGTGACATTTAATTCTTCCAACAGAGTAGAATTTATCTAAACATTCAAATATAATTTTTTCTGCCCTGCTCCTGTTTGCCTTTACAAAATGTATTCAAATATGAAAAGGAAAAGTTAATTAATTAATTAAAAGTGTGCTTCCTTCTGCTTTCAATCT
Organism: Hystrix cristata; assembly: GCA_004026905.1. Classification (NCBI taxonomy): domain Eukaryota; kingdom Metazoa; phylum Chordata; class Mammalia; order Rodentia; family Hystricidae; genus Hystrix; species Hystrix cristata. The sequence goes on along the minus strand of PVJO010000473.1, from coordinate 172,353 downwards.
ATTTAAGAGTCAGGAACTGCAATGAGGATAATGAGGCAGACTGGAATCCTAGAGAGACCAGGGAAGGTGGGGTATGTACCCTCTATTCCCACAAAGGCATTCTCTCTCCAGGGGTAAAGATGGAAAACAAACTAAAATTCACATGACAAACTACTCCGGTCTGGACCAGACCAGCTTTTCACTTTATCCTACCAATTTTGTTTTATAAACTCTCAAGGGGAAGGGAGGGTAATGACAGAAAGAGAAACCATTCTCGGGAATGCAAAGTATTCCAGGAAATCTTCCCTTGGATTCGTTGTAAATATTTAATGAAGGTCTTTACCTTGAGGAATAAAGTTGAAGACGTAGCAACATGCAAAGGGGATCCCTTGTTCATCTTGCCTGTGCCTGTTTTGGTGGCTCTGGGCCCAGCATGAACTTGGAAACACTAGGCAAGGCCACAACTGCATGCCACTCTACATTGCATCTCTGTTTTTGCAACCATTTAATGGCTTCTCCAGTCTCCAACATGTGTTGCTGCACACATGAACCCATGAATCAATCCCCTGTAGAATAGAACAACAGTAATGACTTTGGGACAATTACCAGATCTTCCCAGCAGACTCTTCTGTGTTAGTATTCGCATCATCTCCTAGGTGGGTGCTCTTGAGGATTCCATTACTGCCTCACTACCATCAAGGAGGAGGCTGGGAACAGAAAGGATAGAGTTCAGGCCCTTCTCTTCCTTCCCAAGATGAATGTTGTGAAGGGCAATGAGAGGGTTGGAGTGCTTTCAAATAAAGGTCTTTTATGGCTCTTTAAAGCTGTAAGTCATTCAGTCTTAGTCTCTTTTGCCTGCTGGCATGACAACTTTAAAAATTTACATCTCTGAACTTGTACTTTCGCAGGCTTTCATCATCACTTCAGGGAAGATTTAAGTACACAGTCTGCGAGGAAATCTGGATACCATTGACTAAGCACCCTCCTGGGGATCGCCTAACATGGCCGATTACCCTGCTTCCTAGGATTTCACATTCCAAAAAGGATAGGTGAACCCAATATGTTATTCTAAAAGGCTGGATAGGCAAGGTATTTCATAGTGAAAATTATGGAATCTTAGCCCTCAGGAAGGCTGTAGAGCCCACTCCTCCTTTTTCTGACCATTGTCTACAAAATGAGGGTTTTATCTGTCCTGCCTCATTACATGGCAATGGGAGCCTGAATTTAAAAAACTCTTTCAAGATGGGGATGTAGCACTGAGATAGAGTACATGCTTAGCATGTGTGAGGTCCTGGGTTCAATACCAACCACTACCACCACCACCACCACCACCACACACATAAATACACCCCAAAACTCATTCAAGTCTACAAACCAAAATCATATATATAGTCTTAATGACCTTTATTTTATCTTACACTGAGAAAATAGGTTCAAAGGAATCTAGTGGTGACTAGACACAAGCTCTTTGAGAGTGCTCACCCACATATATGACAAACTGGATTAGGGAATCATGTTAGCTTTCCATTACCATGGCCAAATACTTCAGATAACCAGTCACCTTATGAGGAGGAAAGGTTTATTTTGGTCCACAAATGGGTCAACAATGGCCCATGGCTGTGTGCTTTTGGGCCTATGGCAAGACAAGCACACCATGGAGGGAATGCACAATAAAGAAAGCTGCTCACCTCATGGAGACCAGGAAGTGGAAGAGCGAGAGAGGAAGGGGCTGGATCCCAATATCCCCTTCCAGGCCATGCCCTCAGGGACCTCACTTCCTCCTACCAGGCCCCTCCTCCTGAAAGTTCACCAACTCCTCACAGGGCCAGAGGGTAGGGGACTAAGCCTTCAACACATGGGCCTTTGAGAAACACTTATCAAACCATAGCAGTAATTTTCCTAAGAATACCTGTCCTTTTCCCTTGGGCCATCAGTAGTCAAGATGTACCCCTACCCTGATAACACAGAACACTTGCACAGCAAGCTTTCACTAGAAAATACAGATCTGAACCCCCGCTCTCCAATCCCTTAGCAAAATACTAATTTTTGAGAAACAATATTTATGGAAGGGTATGCAAATTCTCCATTCTGCTGGATATCTTAAAATTTACCTTGGGATCAAATCTGATCATCCAAAATCTGTGTATTTAGACTCCTTGTAGAACTGATTTGACTAAATTGTGCTTACACAAAGGGACGCTATTGCACTCAAGTCTCTGGAATGCATTCTTGTATTTAACAAAGGAATGTGCTGAGAGCCTGCTCTGACAGAATAACAGGTTCATCTTCCTAAGTATCCACAGGAGAAATTTCCCTGGAGCTGTAGCATCAGGAGAACTTTGGTTTTGCTAAAAAAAAAAAAAAAAAAGTTAATAATAATAATGATTTTTTTATCTTATTAAAAAACTCAATCATTTCACTAACTGGGTTGGTTAGCTTTCCATTACTGAAACAAAATACCTGAAATAATTGACATAAAAGAGAAAAGCTTTATTTTGGTTCATGGTTTCAGAGAGTTCAGTCCATGGTCTGTTGGCAGAATGTCATGGTAGAGAGCATGTGGTGGAGAAAGTTGCTCACCTTAGGTGGTGGCCAGGAAGTGAAAGGGAAAGATGCCCGGGCTGGGGCCCCACTGTTGCTTCCAAGGGCACGCTACCAGTGTCCAGAAGATCCCCCGCTAGGCTGCAGTTCTTGAAGTTCTCACCACCTCCCACAGTACCAAGCCAAGGACCGTTAACATCGAGGCCTCTGGGGACACTGAAGTATTTTTCTTTCTGCTCTGGCTCCTAGCAAATGTAGACCTAAATTTATTTAGCAAATGAATTATGTTACTCTATGATAATCTTATACTTGCTTTTAATTTTCTTACTCCCTTTCCCTTTGACAATTTGTTTCATCTTTTTGATTGCCTGTATTTTGTAAGCCATCATGTTCCAAAAAATGAGTTGATGCCTGGTGTGGTAGCTCATGCTGATAATCCCAGTGTTTAGGAGACAGAGGCTGGAAGATGGCAAGTTCAAAGAAGCCTGGGATACAGCAAGACTCTGTCTCAAAAAAAGGAATAATAATTACAGAATAAATTGTGGAAACTTCATAGATTTTATTTGAATTGAGTTCCCGACATCTTTTCCCTAAGAAGCTTTGATTCAAAGTTTTTAAACTAGACTCAGGGATAACTGGGTTCCACGCCCAGTGCTGGGGGTGGTGGGGAGGTGGGTGTGTCTTTAATCCAAGTCCTTTTGGCAGCTGGGTCCTGGGGAAGGTCCTCTGCTATCATTTTTCAGATGCGTAATTAAACCATGAATGCAAACTAATCATATTTCCAAGTCCATAAAGTTGACAAATTTTCATTTTACAAAATCTATTTAGCTCCATAAAATTTCTTAAACTTTCAGCCCGACACTGAAGAATAAAGAATTTGATTGACATTTAATTCTTGAACTCAGTAACATGCAATAGAGTAAAATCTCAATCAGTTGTCTTATACCGGTTTGATCTTGTGACAATTTGCACAAAGAATGGTTGCAGCTTTCTCTCTGCTTTCTGAGTATACTAAACAAATAAAGAATTTAAATTTTAAGAAGAAATATTTGAATATTAAAGAGCAATTTCCCAACAATTTTATTTACATTCACATATTAAAATGCTATTAAATTATCTTCATAATCTTACCTGTCTCTGTTTGGTGCTTTAACATGCTACTTAAAAACTCTATTTGTTAAGTTAATATTTGATTAGTTTCCAGGGAAGTCTATCTTTCAAGGTGATAAATATATAGTACTCTTGGAAAATATCCTATAAATTAAATCATTCGCTAAAGTGGGTGGTCTTAAAAAAATCATTCCCCATCTTGAAATTGCTCTGAAATGTGATGCCTGGTACAGGCCTTGTCTGCAATATTTGAAAATGCTGTCTGCTTACTTCTTTCTTGAAATTGCGTCTCTACTGAGCTCTGTAACATTGCATTCTCTCGCTTTGTACTCCCTCTCTGATAAAGCTTTCATCTTGTTAAAGACTCACCCTGCTGCTCTCATTCCCAACTGTGGGTGTTTCTCAAATGCAGCATTCGGCCTGGCAGCTTCTCCCTCATGCTTGCCCATGCTTGTTTTTTGCAGTACCGGGCATCAAACCTAGGACTTCCTGTCCGTAATTAATCCTTCTTGAAACATCAGTAATCACCCTTAACAGATATCTCTCCTGTCCTGAATATTCACTTGTGTCCCAATCTCTCATCTCAGATTACCTACAAGACACTTCCACGGCCACCTCCACGACATTGCATTGGCCCTCGATAATCACTGGTAAATTTGTGCAAGTGGTACCCTAAGATTTAGCAGTAACAAGCCCAATCTCCTTTATTGATTGAATACTGCCTGCTATCTCGGGTGATTTAAAAAGAAAATCTCTTTTAAGCCTCTGAGCCATCTTAGAGAGATGGGTTTCACCACCTTTACCTATTAGGAAATTGGGAATAGGAGAGTTTAAAAGTAACAATGTGAAAAAATAAAACTTACCCTGGTCTCACAAGCAGCTTGAAATAATAAAATTTGAACTCAAGTCTGTCATATTAAGCTGCCTCCCAAAACTTATATCTAAAATTAAATCCTTTTTTTATTTTCTCTATAACAATCTTTTTCTTCTTATGTCCCTAATTTCCGCCTGTGGTGCCATAAATCTCCTAATATAAAAGCTTGAAACTTTGAGTATTTCTTTTTCTCTTCCCTCTTCTTTATTACCCTTTGTATCAAATCCATCACTAAGTCCTGTAATATTGCTTCCTCCTGATTTTCCTTTCTTCCTCCTCTTGATTCACACTCCTTCTCTGCCTTCACCTCCTGTGCATACCCTGCTTCCCTAAGGGGTACTGAGGGGCTGCATGGAGGGCAGCAGTTGCCCAGTAGCTCAGCTGATCAGAGACTCTTCCTGCCCACAGTGTCTAAGGTCCTGAGCCTGACCGTCACGGGTGTCCAACCTCTTTTCCATTTTATCAGCCGCTACAGCCACACACACACCTCATGCTGGATTGCCTGGAATGGGCCGGTGATTTCTTCTGCACTTTCGCCTGTATTGTCTTTTTTCTCTTGAAGTGTTCTTCTTCCATATCCATCCCTGAAAATGACCAACTCAAGTCCCTAAGTTGGTTCTTCCATCTTTACCTTCCTCTAACGTTCGCCTGTTGTGTTCACTATTTGTGTAACTTGCGCAGCACAGTTACATCTTGTCGAGTGGTATAATGAAAATTGGTGTATAGAGGGGCATATTTTGTCTCTTGGTCACTTGTTACATTCCCAGAGGGCAAGAATCACTTTCCAACATCTTCTATATCCCTCAGATATTTGAAATGAGTTACCAGGAAATTCATTCCACAAGCTATATAGTATTCAAAGATAGAAAGAAAATGACTTTCACAGAGCAATAGGATATCTTAGAGGGCTTTAATATTATGGATGTCTGATTAAGTCTGATCAGCTGTGTGAATTCAGGGCTTTCAGATCTTTCACAGCACAGGGTTATTTACGTCATATCCTAGCACGGCATTCGTGGCATAGTGAGAGATCATCTAGCTATTCCCTGGCTCCCATATGTAGTGAAAAACAAAACTATTACAACTATTTGAGAGCTGAAGAGTGTCACTGTCTTTTTAGGCCCTACGTGAGTGTGGACGATTGGTTTGGGCCACCACGGTATCCATAACTGATTGACATGAATAAATGTACAGAATATAAGCCCAGATTATTTTAAATAAGTTCATCTACTTTTTCTATATTGCACTATATAATGTTAATTTTGAAATGGTTCTCTTCTAAACCGATGAGTCACAACACAGGTCTACGAGAAAATAAGACAGACAATATGATTTTTTTGGTGAAACTAAATGATAAAACAAAATCATTCTGTATTTTGCAATTATCTCCTACTTTTGATATGGCTTTAAATTCCTTTGTCTATGAAACAGTGGTGATCGTAAATGGTGGGGAGAGTGGCTGTGGTTTCTGTTGTTGTTCTAATGCTTTTCTTTAAAAAGCAGAAAGTTGTTACACTGATGATGATTTGCACAATAGTTTTGAAAATGTTACATGTACATGTTACCCCAGGTGTTTGGGAATCCTAATCCAGCTCAGCTTTGGAGTTGGGAATTATTTGATTTACAGAAGTCGAATGACGGGTTCAGGGTCACCCACCTCATACTGCAGACCCGATTCAACTCCATTAATTCTCTATGCATCATTCAGTGAATGGCTACCTTTCTACAAAAGGAAAGAAGAATCTATTTTCCATATCACATCTGAAGAAAAGGCATTGTATAAATTTTATTCATTCATAAAAATTTTATTAAAATAATCCTAAAGAATGGCTTAGTCACTAAATGGAAGAAATTGCACGGTAGGCAATATATTGTCAAGGGTTTTTTTAAAAATCTTTTTTTCTAAAGTTTTAGTTTTATTTTTTCCATTTATTTTCAAAGAAAATTTATTTTTATTAACAGTATCTTTGTATATATAAACTCTGGAAAACACAGAAATACAGACAGAAGGAATAAAAATGCTATATTTCCAGAGAAATAATTGGTAATATTTTAGGGTATTTCTTTCTCTTTGTGTGTGTGTTCTTTTGTTTTTGGTTTTGTTTGTTTGTTTGTTTTTTGAGACTGGGTCTCACTATGTAGTTCAGGCTGGACTTGAAGTCACGGTGTAGCCCAGGCTGGCTTTGAACTCGAGGCAATTCTCCTGCCTCAGCCTCCCGAGCACTGGGATTACAGGCGTGCACCACCACGCCTGGCAGGGCATTTCTTTTCTTTTCTTTTCTTTTCTTTTCCTTTCTTTTCTTTTCTTTTCCTTTTGGAGGTAAAAGAGTAGGAAATTTATTGAGAGAGAGAAAGAGAGCTCCTGAGAGACAGGAGGGGAGCTGAGTGGGTTGCCAACAAGCTCACTTTTCAGGGGAAGTTTTACAGAGCAAAATCACCAGGCAGGTACACTATGTGTCAAAATGATGATTAACCAATAATATTACAAGCATAGTGACTTAGGTAATGTTGATCCAATGGGGAAGAAGGTCACATAGCAAATGGACATGGAAAGAATAAAGACATTCCTGGATGGGTTGGATCTGGAGGTCTTGGTTGCCCACCTGCTCTTCAGTTCCTTGTTTATCCCTCGGCCTTATCTTGAGGCCTGACCCTCAATGGATGCGCCTCCAGCCATAGTTGTAATGTACTCTCCTCTGTGTATTGACTCCATTGAGGACCCATCCCTGTCTGGCTGCCTATAATATTTCTACCTTGCTTGGCTGTCTATAATATTCCCCCCTGTGAAGAGGTATCGCTAACTGCGGTGAGGGAGAGTATTTCTTGATAGGTACTTTTTGTTTATATTTTCACATAGTTGAAATTATACTGATATGCCTTCATATTTCCTAATTCTTTATTTTATTTCTATACCTTAATTTTTAAAAATATGTAATATTTACACATTCTAAAGCTCAGAAAGACCAAACAAGAGTAAAGATGCTGCTTCTGATCTTCTTCATGTGCTTGCTTCGGCAGCACATACACTAAAATTGATCTTCTCCTTCAGTCACCTCATTTTCCTTCCTAATGAAAATGAGTATTTCTTCCTCTTAAAAATTTTCTCATGTGCATCCTTCTGTAGATATTTTACACACTGTATTCAGACACTTTAGGTTAATACTAAAATATATGCATCTCCCTGTCTTACTTAAAATCTCACAAACATCATTTTTAAGACCTACTTAATATTTTACTGTATAGATATGCCATCATTTATTTAATCAGTTTTACCTACAAGACATCAAAAATGTTTTTTTTCAATTTGTCATTTTTGGTAACTTTGCAGATCCTAGTCTTTCAACTTAAAGAGCCTACTGATCTTTTATTTCAGAAACTTTAGGACTTCCACAAATAACTTTTCTTGAACAAATTATCCCTGCTTTGCTTTATCCCAATTCTCAAAAGCAAGTCTGTTGTTTCTTCTGCTGAAGCCAGACAGTCAACCTGGGATCAGAATAGCTCCCCCCTACCCCGAACTGACCTCAGTTGGGCAGCCACATCCTCCACCTCTGGGACTCAAGAAAGAATGTGGCCCCACTCGGTGTCCCATAACCATCTGTGGTGGGAACATGTACCAAGCGACTGGTGTCTGACCTCCTCATCCCTGAGGACGCTCGTGTCCTGGGAGCTCATGTATTCAAAGTGTCTCCTGGTGGTCCCTCTTGCTAAAGCAGAGCAGCGATGCATCCAAATACACACAAGGACAAAGACACAGAGAACAGCATAGCAACACAAAAAAAGAAAGAGAAAAAAGAAATGATGATCCAAGTAAAAAACACACCCAAGAATAAATGAACATTTATGCTGCTTTCAGAGGACTATGCAGTTTACGGGCTCAGCGGTAAATGCTGATAGCACCAGTTCTTTATAGATTGGTCAGAAAAAAGTTTGCCTCTCTTACAGGAATATTCATGGAGCTGGCAACAAACAGAGCAAGGACAGGAAGCTTCAGCAAAGCAGAGAAGAGGCTATTTCTGGCCTAGAGGAAGGTGTATGTGAAATCAAGCTATTCGGAATGGGAAATCTGGACCTGAGCTAGGAGGAAATTAGCATAAAGGGATAGAAAAGAAGGTTGACAAGAAAGGAAAATACTTGGTTGAAAGATCTGTAGTAAAGCGGGAAAAATATGGGATTTGTGTAGATGGAACTTTAACTTTTAGAAAAACAGATAAATCAGTAGGGCTTCCCACACTTTTTTCTGGAATTCTTCCCCAAACAACCCAACTCCCAGCTCCATCCCACCCCCCAAACCAAACTCTGTTGGCCGTGGCTCATTCCTTGATATGGAAATATTAACATGTTCTCAGTTTATCAAGTCTTACCTAACTGTGGACCCTACCTATCCTGATTTTATTTCCAACTGTGTTATCATACTGAGAGAAAATTCTGTTTCATAGAAATGTTCAAAGTGACTGTGGCAAAATTAATGTTTGCTCCCAACCATTTTATGCACTTCCTAAAAACTGTTTCCACGACATGATATCTAATTTGAGACCAGTTCTTAGGGGTATATGAAGACCAGATTGAGCACTCCTCAGTTACGGTTAAGATAAATACATCTTTAAATAGATCTTTTGAAAGCTGAATCTCAAAGCGTAATTCAGTGTAGGAATGTAAAGCACCATGGCTAGGTCTGCAGCAGAAATATTTTTTGGTGCAAGTGCTCTTCGCCCATGAAAGCTAGAGGTGGCTACTTATGTGATGGTCGCTTACATGATGATCCTCAGACACCATCTGCTCTAACTAGCAATATAAGCAGTGTTTTTATATTATCTATGACTCTGGTCCCATTCTTCAGTCATTCTCAACCCACCTCCCTTCTGTAAAATGAGGATAACAATACTTATTTTAGAGAATTGTTGTAAAGATTAAATCTAGTTTCTGGTAATGGCAGGCTAAATGGGTCAGACTAACTTTTCTTCTGAGGATGACCAGAAAAGTAGAGAGAAAACCATTTTTTAAAATCTTGTTCAAGGCACTGGAAAACCAATAAGGTACTGAACAAAACTGAGCCAAAAGAAGGAAACTTTGACACCTATGGAGTTGAGCTGAGGCAAAGGTAAAAAGATCAGGAGGCTGACTTGTAGTTTTGGAAGACACAAAAGAGTAAGATTATAACCTTTCAAGGATGAGAGCTCTTGTAATGAACTGCCCTCACACTGGCATAAAACTCTGAATGACCTCAGGGAAGAGGGTAATTCAGAAATAAGCACCCCAAGAGATTACAGCTCAGCTTTGAATTATGTCAACCCACGAACTTGCTTTTAGGTGACCTTTGCATGTTTGATCAGGTTGGAGCTGGTAAAAGTAAACATCAATCCACCTTGGAGGAAGATAACAACATCTCAGACCCCAAACATTTCTACAATTTCACAAATACAATGTCTGGCACACAATAAAAAGAAATGTGATACACAGGAGTAAACAATATGAACTAAAATCAGTAGTAACAGCAGACAATAGTAACAGATTCATGAAGCCTACACATAATAGAGTTTGAGACATCAACTTCAAAATAACCATGTTAGTAAGGTCAAAGAGATGGAAAAACAAACAAGATTGAGAATTTCAATGAAGAACAGCAGTACAAATCAAATAGATATTCTGGATTAGAGACACAATAAACAAAAATGTTAAGAGTGGATCGGATACAATGAAAAAGAGAATTAGTAAATCGAAAGATCAGAATAAAGTTCTCAGAATGCAGAACATTAAAATAAAAAAATCAGGAAAAAAAAATAAGACATGTAGAACTATAGCGTAAAGCTCTAATATACATCCACTGGAAACCCAGAAGGGAAGAAGAAACAGAGGTGACCTTAATATTAAGAGATAATGGCTAAGAAAATTTCCCAAAATGGTTAAAAAAAATCAGTCTGTAGATTCAATAAGTCCTATGAACCCCTCATGTCTCATAATACACAAATAAGATGTAAATATAGTGAAGATGCTGAAAACCAAAGATAGAGAAAAGCCTAAAAATCAATAAAGAAGACAAATTAGTTTCAAAGGAGTGAAATTATAACAGATGTCTCAATATAAACAATGGAAAGTAGAAGGCAATGAACTAATATATATTGAAAATACTGAAAGGAAATAAAATTGCCAACCTGCAATTCTACAGGAAGGGGCAGAACTTTAATAAAAAGTTAAAATACAGAACTTTTCAGACAAACAAAAAACGAGTGTATTTATAATCAACAATTTGCACTAAAAAAGGTATTAGTAGTTCTTCAAGAAGAAGGAAAATGATTCCAGGTAGAAGGTTGGGGTACAGTAAAAAATGAAGGACAAACAAGTTGCAAAATGTGTAGATAATCTAAATAGTACTGACTGGATAAATCAATAGCTATAATAATTTTGGCATCTAAAATAGAGAATGAAAATACAAAACAACAATAAGGACAGGACAATGAATAAGAGGTGGTAAATAGGACATGAAAAAAAGGATGTCGATGTTCTATATTTCTTGTATTGTCTACAAAAACACTAAAAGTATTGGTATTATATTTAAGAAAAAAGGGAAATGAACATGTGGTTCTTAAGGTAATCTGGAGGGGAAAAAAACCTTTTTAAAAGTAATTACTGTACTTTAAATGTAAATAAACTAAATTCTTCATTGAAAAGACAGAAGATTGTCAAAATTGATTAAAAATGAAATTGCTAATTGATTAAAAATTTAAATGCTAATATAAAATATGGGGCTCCAGAAAGTTTAAAAATATGAAGAGGGAGAAAAATTTAACTATCACATTTTAAAAAATCAAAAGAAATGGCTTGTAGGTATCTTAATATCAAACAAAGTAGACTTAGGGTAAAAAAAATTATTGGTGTCTATATAAAGATAAAATGCTTCCTTCACCAGATTAATATAATAACTTTAAACCAGTACTTGTCAAATAATATAGTTTACAAGTACATAAACCAAAAACAATCTGAACTGGAACATACTCATGTTTACAATCATAATAGATTTTTAACACACTTGTTCATAACTTGTGCATAATGCCTGAGCATATTTGTGACATATATATGAAATTTTAACAAATATCAAGGGATTGAAATTCTAAAGATTATGGTTTTTGAGCACAATGTCATTATGCTAGAAAGTTTTTAAAAACTAGAAAATTGCTACAATTTAAAATTAAGAGGGAAGGCATGGTGGTGCATGCCTGTAATCCTAGCACTCAGGAGGCTGAGGTGGGATGATTGCTGAGAGTTCAAGGCCAGCCTGGACTATGTAGTGAGTTCAAGCTCAGCCTGAACTACATAGCAAGATCCTGTGTCAAAAAACAAAATAAAATAAACAAATATAATTTTAATAATCAATGATAGAAGAAACTACAATGGAAATTAGAACATATTTTAAAGTAAATGATAATAAAAATATGAAATATATAGGACTGTTTTTAAGTTTAAATACATGCATTTGAAAAGAAGAAAGACCATAGATCAATAACGAAATCATCTTAATTAGAAAAAGAATAATAAAGCCCAAAGAATAAAAGGAATTAATAATAGTAGAACCATAATGAGATAGAAAAGACCTCAAAATATAGAGAATCAAAAGAACCCAAAGATGGCATTTTCAAATGACAAACCAATACACCCCTAGCAAGACTGGAGAAGAAAAAGGGCTGACATCATGCATGTATTTAAAAAGCAAAAATGGGACATTACTATTGATCCCCAAAATATTCGAATTCTATGAAAAATTTGAAATTTTAGATTAAATGGACAAATTGACACAAGAAGAAGTAGAAAACCTTAATATTCCAATCTTAAAGAATTTGAGTCTTTAATGTAAAACCTTCCAACAAAAACCCAGTACTGCAGAAAAAAAAAAGAATGCTCCAACACCAGAAGGTTTTACAAGAAATGCATACAGATACTAGAGGAATAAATAATAGCATTCACATGCAAACTAAAAATTGGAAAAGAGTATAATACATAACAGCTTCTTTTATGAGTTCTGCGTAACTTTGGTGTTAAAACACATCAAGGACAAAAGACATTTTCAGATCAACCTTCCTTATGAACATAGATTCAAAATCCTAAACATAAGGAAATCAAGTTTAGTAATTTACAAAAAGGAAAAGGCATCAACATCTTTTCTGAAATATTCCAGAAAAAAGTATTTTTAAATTTTAAAATAGTGCATATAAGCCAAAACATTTACAAAATGAAGGAATAGAATCATACACTGATTTTAGTACATGACAAAATCTGACATTCATTCATAAACTAATAAAATAACTTTTAGAAAACTAAGATTAGAAAGAAACTCTTGCTCTGATTTAAAATACCTGCAAATATCCCTTCAGCAAATATTCGCATAGTGAAAATTGCAAAAAAAATTGCAATAAAAATTAGACAAAATGTCTATTATCACTTTTGTTCAATGTACTAGAGGTCTAAACACAGTACCAATAAACTCACGGGCCTGCTAAGTATGCTCATGGCATTGGAAAAGCAAGATCACCAAAATTTTATCTTGAAATAATTTGATATAAAAGTCAAATTCAATACAATAGTACAATAATTCCCTCACCATTCTGTCCCAATCACCTACTCTCCAGAGTCAAGATATTTTTTAAATACAGATCTTATTATTGTTCATGAGACCCAAGACATTGTCACGACCTATCAGACTTTTTCACCTCATTTTACATTTCCCTTCCTGATCTCCAAATTCCATCTTCTTTCGGATCTTCGAAGGGGTCATGTTTCTTCTATATTTAACCCTGGGACCATCTTCACCATTCATTTACTCAGGCCCAGCCTTCAGATTTTAGCCCACTAGTTTAAGTACAATCTAATAAAAAACTAAAGTCGCAGTAACAATGAGAACATCTAGAACACAGATCTTGCTTTCTAACATATTCGTCAGTGGAAAGAACCACGGCTTCTAGGAGAAATGGCTGATCGTAGGACTGAAGCAGAAAATATGCAAGATGAGTCTGGGATATCTTCTCCCAGAACGTAAGGAACTACTCGAAATATACATCCCATAATGATAGGAGCAAGTGGAAGAGCTCCCTATGGTCAGAACTGGAATAATCTGAACAAGATAAATAAAGTAATATGGACCGTAATTCAAAGTATACATTAAATACCTATGAGTCCTACACTGATATAAGTGATTAATAAATGAATAAGTGACGGAGAAGATTCAATCTCCTGTGCAGAAGAATCCCAAATACTTTTGTAGATGCTCTGCTCTCAAAAGGAGGGGAGCACAAGTTCTCATTCCTTAACTGTGGGACGCATACAGGGACTCCCTCCAAAGAGTGCAGTACAGAAATGGGGGCAGGGGAGTGTGAGGGATGCTAACTTAGAGTGGAGAAATCGGACAAGCAGACAATCAAGGTCAACACCAGCAGTGGTGAGCAACATTGGTGTGCTGAGAATGGTACTTTACCACTGCGCTCTTCCTCCCCAAACATAAAGCTCTCGTCTAATCAAGAGGGCAACATCAGACAAACTCCAGTTGAAGACATTCTGCCCACATTCTTCTAAATAACTGACCAAGGTCACCAAATGGAAAGTCTAAAAAATCGTCATAGCCAAGGTAAGCCTAAGGAGGGAGGAAGACTAAACATAATGTGTGTCCTGGATGGGATCCTGATACAGAAAGAGAAAATTAGGTTAAAAACTAAGACTGTCTGAAAAAAGTATGAACTCTAGTTAATAATAATGTATCAGGCTGGGGCAGAGCTCAGTCATGGGCCATGTGCTTAGTATGCTTGTGGCCCTGGTTCCATCTCCCAGCATGTGCACGCGTGCACACACACACACACACACACACACATGCACACACACAGACAAAAATTATGTGTCAGCATTGGTTCATTAGTTGAGACAAATATGACAGCCTAATGTAAGATGTTAATCATAGGAAATTTGGTTGCAGAGCATTAGGGAATTCTGTACCCTCTTTACAATTTTTCTGTAAATCCAAATGTCAAAATAAGAAAAAGTTTATGAAAAAACATCAACAACTGAATGTGCCCTAAATACTGAACACAATATGGTATACTTCCTACCTCCCATGAGCTATTAAAAAGTCTGCCAAGTATTGGCCTGAATATGTGAATATTATAGTATTTCTCCAAAGCTAAGGAGTCGTTGCTCAGGCCTCTAGTATCATTAGCATTATTTGTGTCCTGGGGATTGAACACTCAGCCTCTTGCATGCTAGGCAAGTGCTCTAACACCGAGCTATAACCCTAACTTCTGTTGTATTTATTCTTTATGTCTTTTTGAATGTCAAGTATTTTCATTTCTTAGGATGTTAACTGAAATGCAATTGTAAAAAAGTAAAAATGATTTTTCTTGTGTGTCTACTTAAATGTTTTGGTTTTGGTTTTTGAGACAGAGTCTCACTATGTGGTTTAGGCTGGTCTTGAACTTAATATGTAACCCAGGCTGACCTCAAACTTCTGGGGATCCTCTTGCCTCAGCCTCATGATTGCTGGGATTACAGACATATGCCACAATGCCTGGCTAAAATGTTTTCTGAGACATCAAACTATTTGAAAATAAGTTTTCAGCAACCTGCTTTACTGGTTCCCAGGATGTCCTGTGTGCCAATAGGATGATGGGCACAAGTCTTTGAAGAGACTGCAGAACCGGGTCATCCCTGGGTGGTACATATTCACAGCTTCCTACAATTTTCCTGATTAGTGATTACAAGTGTCTTTTCCCTGACAATGTAACGTCTGTCTATCCTGATAGATTGGTAGCTGTCTGACAGCAGGATTAGCCAGGGGCCTGGTATGGAACAAGTGGTCAGTAAATACTCATTGAATGAACAAATGTCTCTAACTTAATGATTCAAAACTCAAGCCTTCAACCAGGAGTGGTGATGTATGTCTGTAATCCCAGAATTCTGGGAGAGAGAGGCAGGAGAATAGGGGGTTCAACCCCAGTCTTGGCAACTTAGCAATTTAGGAAAATCCTGTCTCAAAAAATGTTTAAAAGGGCTGGGGATGTAGCTCAATGTGAAGGTCCTAAATTCCATCTCCAGTGGGGAAAAAGACAGAAGGAAAAAAAGGATGAAAGGAAAGGAGAGAGAGACAAAGAGGAGAGAGACAAAGAAAGAGAAGAGGAAAGAAGAAAAGAAAGGAGGGAGGGAAGGAGAGGGAGGAGGACAGAGAAAAGGAAGGAAGAAGAGCAGAGGAAAACCACTCAGGTCTTTGAGTTACCTATACCTGAGCACGAATTTTAGTTTCTCCACTTAACTAGGAATGGAATCAGTAATAACGCCTATGCCAAAAGCTGCTTTGTGGACAAATGTGCTTACTTAGGGTTCTTTGTAAATGTTAGCTATAATTTTATTAGGTACTCGTTGAATTAAAGAGCTTAATATTTGTAAAGTGTTTAAAACAGTTCCCAGCACAGGGTGAGTGCTTCTCGTTTGTGTTTATTTTTCTAATGTTGCTGTGGACCAAATTAAACTTCACTCATTTTGTTCAGTCTATTAGCAATATTACTTAGAAATTCTACATTCTTCAGAAAGAAGAGGCCTAAAATATATACTATACACTCTCATTAGTTCAATATACATCACTCTGGGATCTGTTATAATTCAGACAGGAACCTGATCTGAACACCTTTGTAGTATTTATGGAGAAATAATGTGTGCTACAAAAAGATATCATTACGTTATTTAAGGAAATCATTTCAAAGCACTTTACCAATACTATTCACGTAGCATTAACAATCCAAGCTTGCAGGAATTTGTCTTTCACTGGTGTTTCCAAGCATTGGCTTTAAATTTTTTTAACCTAGATCAAAATGTAAGAAAGTAACTTTGCATCATGACCTAGTACACAATAATATATATGTGTATGTATGTGAATATATATTTATGTATATATGTGCATGTACTGTATAAATATGGGAGTGTGTGTGTAATGGAAACAAATTTCACTGCATAGTTATTACCTTTAGTGAAGTGATGAATGCTTTTTCCAAGTTCATTCCATTCTATCCATTCTAGTCTATCTCTTTCAAAAAATGCCAGTCAAGCTCTACTAAAAAGATTTAGTGACCAACTGTAATAGTTTGAAAAGTGTAATTTCATAAGAATATGCATTTATTTATTTATTGGTGGTACTAAAGATTGAACTCAGGACTTTGCACTGAGCTACACCCTCAGCCCTTTTATGTTTTCTGTAATTTTGAGGCAGGGTCTTGCTAATTTGCCCTGACTGGGCTCAGACTCATGATCAACCTACCTCAGCCTCCCAGAGTGCCGGGATTACAGGCATGCAGCACCATGCCTAGCTATGACATGTTTTCGTATGCCTGTCTGACCCCAGCTTTACTTTCAAACTCATTTACTCTTTGCTTTAGATTCAACGCCCACTTACCTGAGTCCTTAGCTAATTTGGGGTCTCCTTGATTTTGGTGGCCTGGTGTTGCCATGCTCCCTACCAGCCAAACTGTCCACACTCACCTTCCCAGTCCTGTGCGTTTTCTCTCTGTCTCTCTGTCACTCTCTCCCCCCTTTCTCCAGAGGGTAAAGAGTTCACTAGGATAGTTTCACTCGACAGATAAACATAAGTCATCAACACAATAATTCAAAGGAAAGTTACATTTGATGGTGTTTTGAGAATCCAAAACGAATTCATTATTGCCCTGGCATGAAGTCGATCAGAAAGTCATGGGAGCATCCTGGAGCTCTTTGGTCTTTCGGGCTCTTCTCTTTCCAGAAGGTGGGGTAATGTAGAAAGTTATAACTGAGAAAACGTCCTTGCCCTTGATTAATTACTTTAGTTAAAAGAAGTACAGAAATACATATTATAAGGATCCTTTGGGTAGAATCACCATCAGCGAAACAAAAAAGGAGTTAGATCTCACTGGGTGTGGGGGGGCCCACCTGTGATCCCAGCACTTGGGAGGCTGAGGCAGGAGGCTCTGGAGTTCAAGGCCAGCCTGGACCACCTGAGTGAGCAGAAGGCCTATCTGACCTACAGTGCCAGACATAGATAGATAGACAGACAGACAGACAGACAGATAAGAATACTATATTGAGTTGAGAAAGAAAATGACCCTTAGCTGTAAACTTCCCCGCTCTGAGCAGTGGAAGTACGGTACCTCTGCCTAAGAAACTGGTGAAATTAAATGTTAAGAAGTCTCAGACTTGCTATCATTAGGGCAAAGAGTTAAATAAATGGTGGTATTTGGCCAGGAAGTAGCAGTACGGCAGCTGGCCACTGGCTCTGACATGAAAGAGAGAAATGATACCTAGGACCAGAAAGAGGCAGAGAGATGCTCCCAGTTGAAACAGGGAAATTGACTATTTGACCAAGGAAGTAAACAGCAGCTGAAACCAGGAATCAGACATTATTGGTTGGCCAGAAACGGGCACTGGTATCCAATTTAACCTCTTAGGGAAGGAAGAACTGGTTGATTTCATGTTTAAAGAAGGCCCAAGTATCTGAATTCATCTTATGACTGCTTTTCTGTTTCTCTTTTGTGTATTAGGTTGAATTAAGTTCTTACTTTCCTTTGGGTAGATGACTGGGTTGGGAATTCCACCAAGTTTTATGAAGTGGGTATCCTATAATAAGAACAGCATTTAATTTTCTTTTAGCCTCACTGTGTTTAAACAAACATGGGTCTCTTCTTTGTCAAAACCACAATTAAATTTTGAGTTTTGGAGCAGGTAGCCAAGACGCTTAGGGAGTATGAAGTGCTAAAGGGACTCACGATGGCAACTTTTCACAGTCAACCAACCTTAAAATGCCTTTTGCTTGGAGAGTGGTGGTTGCTAGATTTTGGCTTCTTTTGTCTTTAAATCCCCATCCCCCACATTCTCTAGTGGGCCTTGGGATTCAAATGTAGATGAAATGCAGATTATTGAGAGAAAGAAAGAGTGACTGGGTGGGCTGTTGAGTGAGAAAGGGGAAGACCTCAAATTGAAGGTTGCAGTCATTACTCTCCTGCAATAGAAGATGGCTGTGATTCCTCAGCGGGAGCGTGTCACCTTGGGTAGTGCTGGTGGTGATTATCAGTTATTTGGGGATATCTGGAAAAGTAGTAAAATGGATTACATGGTTCTCCACCACCAACTCAGATCAGGTAAGAGCTGAAATTTATTGCCAGATGTGTATTGTAATTGTGTGTGTGTGTGTGTGTGTGTGTGTGTGTGAGAGAGAGAGAGAGAGAGAGAGAGAGAGAGAGAAGGAGAGAAAGGAGAGAGAGAGGTCTCTTGTTGACCATTTCTATAATCTTTTAACGTTTATGTATCTTTCTAGAGCACACTATCATACGGGATGTATTTCTGGTACAGTCTTCCTGATGTGTTTAGGGGATGCGATTTCACTTTTATTCTCAATCCACTGAGAAAATCCTTTCGCTGAGAACCCACACACGTGGTCATGGTAACTACAGCAAAACTTAACCTAAAAGGCGATATACACTCAAAGCCTCTCCGTGATCTCCGACATCTTTACTTCCATCAAATGTTTATATTAAAAAGTGAGGGAAGAAAGCAGAATTTGCTTAAAAGGAAAAGAAGTTGAATTAAGGAGGTATAAAAGCAAACTAGCGTTCACTAAACTGGTGGGTAATGTAAACACAGGACAGAAAGCAGGGCGGAAGAGGGGAACAAAGTGGACGATTGAGAGCGGGCTCGACTCCTCAGGCACTGGTTAGCTTAGAACTGGTGTCCTCTGCGCTGGCGAAGCCAACGTCGTTGGGAGCAGAGAGGCAGCTGGGGCTGAGTGCAGACGATCCGGATGCCCCAGCTTTGGCCCCAGTCTGCCAGGGTTACACTTTGGACGCGGGCGACTAAGCACTGCCGCACAAATAACGCAAATCACCAAGATGAGAGGTTTAACGTAAATTGTCTTTTCCCCCCGTCCTGCCTTGGCGTTGGACCAGGGCCTTTGGACTGAGCTACGTCCCTAACCCTTTTTATTTTTAAACAGGGTCTCAACAAGTCGCTAAGCTGCCCACGCTGGGCTCTGTCTCCTGCTTCTGCCTGCCAGAATGCTAATGCTAAAAGCGTGGACCACCACTCCTGGCGTTAAATTGACTTTTTTGGTTACCTTTTTAAGACTGTAATCTCCGCGCCCCTCACTCCCGTTCAGATACTAGCTCGGTATCCGAGTATGGGCGGCTGCAGATGTCCTTCAATGCTCCTTCCTCTCGCTTCCGTCTTGGGCAACGACAGCGTGGAGGCTCTTTAGGGATAAATACATTACAGCACCTTTAAGTGTGGCGATCCACCTTGCGAATGCTTAAACTGTTTTTGAAAGTGGCAATCTTTAGGCTGATGTTAGTGGGCAAAAGAAGCCATGTTTATACGTAGAACATCATTGTATCTAGGTTTGTTCACTATATATCGGAGATCCCCTTTTTTCTTAGTTTGTATTCCTTGTGTGAGTTTTTAAAAAATCATGACCTTCAAGTATTTGAGCACTTTGTGTTCGTGTGCGCTAATTGCTTTGAGGCGACTCAGGCTATAAAGTCCCAGTCTTTGCCTTCAAGGAGCTTACATTTAGGTGGATGAGTTGACAGCCTGGAGGTAACCATCAAATATGGCAAATAATGGACATGCTAGGAAGAACCGAGGCGCGATCTGAAGCAGGGACAGAATCCGTGCGCCGTCAGGGAAGTCTGAGCTGGAGACTGACTGAAAGACTGAGCTGTGATTCTTGTCAAGGAGTTTGATCGTGGGAACTGGGTATGTGGGTAACGGGCTTTCTCGTGGACACTGGGATGCGAAGTCATTGAGTAACAACTTCCTTCCTATTAGAGGATAGAGCCAGCGGCCGGAGAAGCAAATCCGAGGTGAGGTCTGGCTGAAGGTCACAGTCTGGAGATGGGGTGGGGTAGAGAGTGGACCAGCGTGAACACATCCGAGCTGGGAGCTGACTCGGAGGTGACGTCGGGGCTGGGAATCGCGGGCTCGGAAGGGCTTTGCAGGCGGTGGGAATCGCAGGTCGAGGTCCCGCGGAAGGGACGGGGTATGCAGGGACTCTGGGTTGGGGTCGGGGCTGCGCGTGTTCCGGGGCGTGGGGAGCCAGGTCTGTGGCTGCTAAAATACGGTCTGGGCACAGTCGGGTCGAGTATTAGAGGAAAACTGGGGGAGGAGCTGGGGGATGGGAGCGGGTGCCATGGAGACTGAGCAAAGGGGTGGTCGGAGAGGAGCGTGGGGGCCACGCGGGGCCCGGTGCTCTATGGGGTCCACAGGCCCCTCCAGCTTTTCTTACCACGGGGACGTCCTGTCCCCGGCCGGGCACCACCGTGCCATCTCGCGGGTGAAGTGCTCCTGGCCCCCGGAGGGGGCCGCCGCCCCGGAGGAGCTGGGGCCCGGCGCGGGAGCTGCGGCCCGAGCTCCGGGTCTTGGCGGCGGCCGCGGGGAGGCGGTGCGTGGGGGGGCTCCACCTGGGGGTTCGGCCGCCCAGGGCGGCGGGGGGACGGGGGACTCGGCCCCCGTCGGGGAGGTGGCCCAGTCCCGTCCCGTCCCCCGGGCGCCGCCCCTGCCCGCCGCACCCTCGAGGTCTGAGCCCCGCCCTGCCTTGCCGCGACCGCCCTGGTCTCGGCACCCTGGTGGGCGGCGCCGCGACAGAGCCGCCGGGGCGGGCCGCGGGATTTAGGCAAGTCGGAGCCCCGCCCACAGACCACGCCCACCGCCTACTTGGCCACTCCCACCGCCCCTGCCACGCCCCCCGCGCGACTCCTCCCCTTCCTGCCGGCTGCTCCCGGCGCCCGGGCCCCGCCCACCGTGCCCGGGCCCCGCCCACTCGCGCGGCCCTTCCCCTTCCTGCCGGCTGTTCCCGGCCGCGGTCGGCGAGGCCCGCAGCGCAGCTAGCGCTCCCAGCGCCGCCCGCCCGCCCCGCCCGCCCCGCCCAGACCCGCCCAGGCCCGCCCAGGCCCGCCCGCGAGGGCGGCCCGAAAACCCGGAGCGCGGGCGGCAGCGCGGCTCGGCCGGGCGGGCGGCCGCACTGGGCATGCTCAGTCGCCGGGGCAGGTTCTTCGGTCGCAAGTAGGAAGCTTTCCGCGCCCGGCCGGAGAGGGGAGCCGCGTCCCCGCCGCGCCGCCCGCCCCAGCCCGCCCGGCCCCGCGGCGGGCGCGATGAGCCGGCGCCCGAGCCCCAGCCGCGCCGCCGGGCCGTGAGCGCGGGCGCCGGGCGCGTGGCGCAGCCGCTCCTGCGCAGAACCCCGCCGCGGGGCGCGAGAGGCGCCCGGTGCGCCGCGCCCGCGCCCGCCGAGCAGGAAGCGCAGGCCACGCAGGAGCAACCGAAACAAAGTGCGGCCCGCGCGCCGCCATGGCCTCCGAGGAGCTCTACGAGGTACTCCCCTCCCCCGCCCGGCGGCGCCACTCGAGCCCGCGGCGGCCGCCCCCGCCCGCCCCCCGCCCGCCGGGCCGCGGGTCTGCGCTCAACCGGCGACGCCGGACTCCGCGCGCCGGGACGGGCGGCGGCGCGGCCACGGCCGGGAGAGCCAGACCGCGAGCCGGGGAGGGCTCGGTCCCGCGGCGGGCGGCGGCGGGCGGCCGGCTCCGACGCGGAGTTCGAGTCGCCATCCGGATCTCCGGGCACGTTTTGTCTGGAGACGCAACTTCTGGACGTCTTTCGAAGTAGACTTGCTGGGAGTAGAGCCGTGCGGGAGACTTTGTGTTCCTTGGGATAAGCGATTCTTGTGGCTCGCGTGCATTTATAAATTAGGTCTTTTCAAGAGGTTGAAACTTCTGGATGCTGTCTAGACGCACCTTTAGGGTACGTTTAGGGACCTGGCTGATAGGGACTTAAGCAAACCTCTCTCACCAGTAGAGCCCTTCCCCAAGTGATCCTTGGGAGGTGTCAGCGTCTTGTGTGTTTTTGCTGTTGGCCTGCAATGGCGCCTTGTTGACAACAGTGATAGTCCCTCTAGCAACTTTTTTTGCTGCTTTTAAAAAGCAGCTGATTGCAGAAGTTCCCCGGAGGAGAGTAAGGTTGTTGCTTCTCGTTGCATGTGGTCAGTGCGCCTCACTTAGCTGACACTAAGAGTGTTGCGTTCTTGTCGAGCATTTTACACATTAGATGTGCCCTGCTGGACTCAATATCTTCTCTTAGGTTATTTGGGGATGTAAAAAAGACGGAATCTCCCTGTTTCCAAGAAGTTTCCGGTCTAAGAAGGAGTTTTCTGTGGGGAAGGCCCAGGAGTAGAGGTCTTCCCTGCCACGAGGAGCAGGGCGGCGGGGATTTTACTTTTTACATTAGATGTTTCCTATTTAGTCTTGAGTATTCACACTTGGATTTGTTTTTGTGATTGTAGGCTCATAATCAGGTCGGTTAGTATTTGGATGAGAGTAGCACCTTATACATAAGTTGTATCCTGTGTGTGTTAAAATGCATCTAAAGATGACGCATTTGCTACTACTGCATTATGAATTCAATTTAGGGTTTTTCTTTTCTGTTTATCCTGTATTTTGAGATTTTTCTACTTAATATTTTCCTAGCAGGAATCATAAGTATCATTTCATACCAAGTTTGTGTTCATTCAGCGTGTTTATTGAGTGCATGCCATCCGGAAAGATGGAGATAGGACAATATTCGTGCCCTCCAGGAACATCTATTGGGAAGAAATAAGTACATTGCAAAGAAAGGAAGAGCTGTACAGTTGAACTTTTGATTTTGAGTTTTTAGTTTTTGGTTTAAAGAAAAGTTATCGAGTTTGGTTGAGGCAATAAATATGTGGTGCTCAGTATCTTTCAGGCGAAGTTTTCTACTTGTAGTCCACACTGACTAATATGATGAAAATTGACATTAGAAACTTGCATGTTGGTCGAGGGCCTGGATTTGGAGTCAGACAACTAATTATTGACATGGAAGCTCGGTTTCCTCATCTGTGAAATTGGAGTCAGTGCTTTCCTCCTAGAGCTGTGATGTTTAAAGAAGACACAAAAAGGATTCCTTACAATTCCCATAGCAAAGTTACTAAGTGATGAGAACTATTCTAACTCATCAAAAATGCCTACCTGAAGCCTGTTTTTTACCCTAAAGATGTAGAGTTGTGTTGTTTTGATCAAAGCAGTCTTATTTGTAGGATAACCATGGTACAAAGCTATAAATGTATATATTGCAGTCTGATGAGTACTTGAGTGACTAGGGAAAGGGACAGCAGTTGCCTTATTTTGCCATTTGTTCCTAAATTGAAAATATTTCATGTTTGAGCTCAGACCACACATGTCCAGAGGGCGTATTGGCAAGGGAATGCTGAGTCTTCCTTGCCTCCATAAGGCCATGGCATGGTGGTAGGACAGGTGTGCAGTAGCTTCGTGAAACTTGGGTGAGTTACCTAACTGCTAAGCCTTTGTCTTCTCACTGAAAGGAAGTAAGTATTTCCCGCGCTCTGTGTGGACCTGGTGTATGGTGGTAGGTCCTTAGTAAATATTCATGTGGCTACTGACACTCTGCCTTGTGAGTTAAAAATAGGGAAACGGATCCTGGAAAGGATGGTGAAACATCAAACCTTCAAAATTTGAAGAGTCCTATTAGTTGAAGGATAGAATAAATTTATTCCCTGTATCTCCAGCAGCTAGGATTAGAGGAAAACAGATTTTTTGATTCAGCATAGCTAAGAACTTCATCACTTTCACAAAAAGACCAAACAACCTTTGTTGTACAATCAGTTTAAATGTATTAACTTTTTAAAACTGATAATGTGAAGTTATGTGTGTATTTATTAAGTACAAAACATACTAAAGTATGGAAAATGTAATGTACTGCATTATGGAATGGTTAAATCTTGCAGTTACTTTTGTGGTGAGAAGACATTATCCACTCTTAGTTGAGCTAACTCCTTGTCTATTAATGTAATTATGTATCCTCTGACCACTGTTTCCCTATTCTCTCCAGTAGGCGCTATTCCAGTCTCAACTTCTGTCAGATCAACTTTTTCAGATTCCACACAGGAATGAGTTCATGTGATTGTCCTTCTGTCTCTCTCTTATTTTACTTAACATCCAGGTCCATTAATGATCTCGCAGATGACAGGATTTCATTCTTTTTTATAGCTGAATAATACACTACAGTGTATGTATACCTTATCTTCTTCATCTCTTCATCCATGGAGCGACTCTTAGGCTGAGTCCATACGTTGACTATTGTGAATAGTACTGCAATAAACATGGATATGCAATGTCTCTTCCACATACTGACTTTATGTTTTGGAGCCATAGCTGGAGGTAGGAATGCCGGATCATATGGTAGTTCTGTTTCTAATTTGTGAGGAACCTCCCAACAGTTTGCCCCAACAGTTGTAGTAATATGCATTCCTACCAACCGTGTGCAAAGTTTCCTTTTCTTCCACATCCATTCTGTATATCATTGCTTTGTTCTGTTGTTTCCTTTTCTCTGCAGAAATTTTTAAACTTGTTTAGTCCCATTTGTCTATTTTTGCTTTTGTTGCACAGCTTTGGAGGTCATAGAAAAACAGCAGCAACAACAACAAAAAAGGAATCATTACCCAGAACAATGTCTCAGCTTTCCCCCTTTGTTTTCTTACAGTGGTTTCATAGTTTTGGGTCTTACATTCAAGTCTTTAATCCATTTGAGTTGATTTATTTTTTTAAGATGACGAGAGATGAGGACATAGTTTCATCCTTCTGTATGTGGACGTCCAGTTTTCCCAGTTCATTTATTAAAGTAATTGCCTTTTCTCCGTTGTGTGTTCTTGGCACCTTGGTTGAAAATCCACAAGCTATAAATTTGATTTGTTTCTAGGCTTTCTGTTATGTTCCATTGGTCTGTGTCTGCTTTTATGCCAGTACCATGTACTTTTGGATACTGTAATTTTGTAGTATATTCTAAAGTCAAGTAGTGTGATGCCTCCAGCTTTGTTCTCTTTACTTAGGACTGCTTTGGCGATTTGGGACGTTCTGGAGTTTCCATATAAATTTTAGAATCATTTTTTCTGTTTCTGTGAAAAGGAATATTATTGGTATTTTGATAGGGATTACACTAAATATTTAGATCACTTTGCACAATGGGAACATTTTAGCCATATAATTGCGTACAGTCCATGAACATAGGGTATCTTCCCATTTATTTGTGTCTTCAATGTCTTTCATCAGTGTTTTATAGTTTTCAACATAGAGCTCTTTTACCTCATTGGTTTATTCCTAAGTATTTTGTTGTAGCTATTATAGATGGGGTTTTTATTTTCTTTTTTCTTTTTTTTCTTTTTTTTTGGTGCTGAGGATTGAAATCATTTCCTTTCTTTTCAGATAGTTTGCTGTTAGTGTATAGAAGAAACACTACTGATTTTTGTATGTTGGTTTTATCTTGCAACTTTACTAAATTTATTACTTTTAACAGTTTTTTTGGTGGAGTTATCGGGGTTTTCTATATATAAAACCATGTTGTCTGCAAACACAGACAGTTTAATTTCTTCCTTTTCAATTTAGATTCTTTTATTTCTTTTTCTTGCATAATTACTCTAGCTGGGAATTTGAGTAGAAGTTGAATAAAAGCAGGAAGTGGGCATCCTTGTCTTGTTCCAGTTCTTAGAAAAAGAAATCCTTCAGTTTTACCCACCGAGTGTGATGTTGTTACCTGTGGCTTTGTCATATACAGCTTTTAGTGTGTTCAGGTACATTCCCTCTGCCTAACTTGTTCAGGGTTTTCATCATGAAGGAATGTTGAACTCTATCAAGTGCTTTTTCTGCATCTAATGACATGATCATCTAGTTTTTGTCCTTCATTGTGTTAATGTGTCATGTTTGTTGATATGTGTATTTTGCACCATGAATCTCACTTGATCCTGGTAGATGATCCTTGTAATATGCTGCTGAACTTGGTTTGCTAGTATTTTGCTGAGGATTTTTGTATCTGTTCATCCAGGATGTTAGCCAATAGTTTTCTTTTTGATATGTTCTTGTCTGCTTTTGGCATCCTTACTACTGGCCTCGCCGTGTGAGTTTGGAAGTATTGCCTCTTCGACTTCGGAAGGGCTTGAAAAGGTGGTGTTGGTTCTAAATATTTGCTGGAATTCACCTGTGGAGCCATCAGGTCATGGACTTTGCTTTGGTGGGAGACCTCTTATTAGTGATTTAGTCTATTTTTTATTGGTCTGTTCAGATTTTCTATTTCTTCATAAGTCAATCTTGGTAGGTTTTTTTTTGTTCTTTTGTTTTTGTTTTTGTTTTTTTGAGACAACATCTCACTACGTAGTCCAGACTGGCCTTGAACTTGCAGCGATCTCTTGCCTCAGCCTCCTGAGTGCTGAGATTACAGGTGTGCACCAGCAGACCTGGCAATCTTTGTAGTATTATGAGTCCAAGAATTTATTTCTTCTGCATTGTCCAGTATGTTGGGAGGTAATTGTTACCAATCGTCTTTTATGGTCTTGTATTTCTGTGGTGTCTGTTGTAATTTCTCCTTTTTCACCTCTGATTTTATTTTGTCTTAATTTAGCTTAAGGTTGGTTTATTTGGTTTATCTTTTGGAGGGGGGGATTGCTGGAGATCAAACTCAGGGCCTTGTGCTTGCTAGGCAAGCATTCTACCACTGAGCTAAATCCCCAGCCCCTGGTTTACCTTTTTTTTTTTTTCCAGATTTCATTCACTTATTTTTCTTGTGCAAACCCTTATGTTGTAGCTGCTGCTGGAGCTTGAGTCCTCTGGACAGAGACTCTGGTATGGGTTTTCACAAGATGGTCGGTGAATTCCTGATAGGGAGACTTGGTAAACACAGTCTCTTTCCAGAGCTCAGGGGTCAAGTAGCTGTATGTCTTGGAGGTGGCATCGAAAGTGGCCTTAGCAAAGTTCCCCAGAGTGGCAGTGCAGCCTCTGGCAGAGGTGTAGCAGTCATCAATACCAGCCATCAGCAGCAGCTTCTTGGGCACAGGGGCTGAGACAATGCCAGTGCCTCTGGGGGCAGGGATCAGTTGCACCAACACAGAGCCACAGCGGCCTCTCACCTTGCAAGGGACAGTGTGGGGCTTCCCAATCTTGTTCCCCCAGTAGCCTCTCCGCACGGGGACAGTGGAGAGCTTGGCCAGGATGATGGCCCCACGAATAGCAGTGGCTACCGCCTTGGAGCACTTTACACCCAGACCAACGTGACCATTGTAGTCCCCGATGGCAACAAATGCCTTGAACCTGGTCCACTGGCCAGCACGAGTTTGCTTCTGCATGGTCATGATCTTCAGAACTTCATCTTTGAGGGATGTGCCCAGGAAAGAGTCAATAATCTCAGACTCCTTGATTGGTAAGGAGAAAAGATATATTTCCTCCAGGGACTTAATCTTCATGTACTTGACCAGCCTGCCCAGCTTGGTGACAGGCATGCACTCCTTGTCCTCGGCCTTACCGTCCCAAGCCCCGCGGCCTCAGCCAACCCCTGCCGCACCCGCGTCCACGCCACTGCCGAAGCTGCCGGAAGCCGCCACGGCCTGCTATGCCTGGGCCCCAGGGCCTCCGGGCCCTCCCGCTGCACCGGTCGTCTTCCGCCATTTGGTGTTTTTCCGAGGAAGAAGCTGGTTTATCTTTTTAAAAAGTCAAATCTTTGTTTCATTGATTTCGTGTGTTAGTTCCTATTTCTTTTGTTTTTGGTCTGGTCTTCAGTATTTCCTTCCTTCTACTAATGCTAGGTTTAGGTCTTTGTTGATTTTCTAGTTTCTTGAGGTTCAAAGTTTGGTCATTTAAGGTTATTTTTTTGATATATGCATTTATTCCTATGCATTTCCTCCTAGAACTACTTTTCCTGAGTCCCATAGGTTTGGGTATGTTGTGACTTCCGTTTTTATTTGTTTCAAATTTTTAAATTTCCCTTTTAATTTCCTCAGTGATCTGTTGGTTGTTCAGGAACATGTTAAATTTGCGAATTTCCAGGAGTTCCTCCTATTATTGATTGCTATTTCTATATTATATTCAGAAAAGATACTAGATACAATTTCAGTCTTAAATTTATTAAGATTTATTTTATGGCCTACTGTAGGCTGTATCCTGAAGAGTGTTCTGTGTACAGTTGAAGAATGCATATATGTGTATTCTGTTGATGTTGGATGGCGTGTTCCACATATATGTCTGCTTGGTCCATTTGGTCTGCGTAGTTCAAGTCCAGTGTTTCCTTCTTGATCTGTGCAGATGATTTGTGTGCTGCTGGAAGTGGGGGTGTTACAGTAAGTGGGGGTGTCTCTTCCTTCTGATCAACTAGTGTTTGTTCTATATATTTAGGTGTTCCAGCTTTGGAGATACGCATATATATATATGTATTTCTTACAGTTCTAATGTCCTCTTGCTGAACTCACCCCTTTGTTATTATATAATGTCCTTATTTCTTTCTACAGTTTTTGTCTTAAACTCTATCGTATCTAATAGAAGTGTTATGACTCCTGCTCTCTTTCTGTAGGGAGTGTTTTTTCCATCCTTTCATTTTTTTGGCAGGTGCAGCAGGTCCTTGGCCTAAGACATTCGACTTCTTTGTCTTTGCAGTGGTGTCGAGATGGTACATGTACAGCAGGGAGTGTCCTTTGCGTTTTGGATTTGGTCTTTTCTGGGCTCGCAGTATGTGGTGTGATCCTCTCGCAAGGCTCCTGGTCCACCACGTGATCACTGTGGAGACCAGCGGATGCTCCTTGGTGTGCTGTGGCACTGAGCCCTGATGTTCTATAGGATGGGTGTAGTAAATGCAGTTTTTACTTGAGGATATTTTCAAGTTTGTTGGGCTGTAACCCATCCTAAGTCGAGGTGCATCTGCAGCTGGTTTTTTTTTTCTTAATCTACTCTGTCTGGTTGGAGAATTTAATCCATTTACATGTAAGATAATTTTTTATAGGTAAGAACGTTCTATTGCCATTTTGAATTGTATTATTTTCTAGGTCCTATTTTCCTTTCCCTTGTCTTCTTGTGTGGTTAAGGGAGTTTCTTTAGTATGTGGGGTTTTTTTTAAATTTTTTGTGTTTTTATTAGAAAATTGTTACTTTCTAGTTACCATGAAGCTTACAAAAATTATTTTATAGTTAGAACAGGTTGTTTTAAGCTAGTAACAGTTTAATTTTGATCACAAAATGGGACTATACTTTTATTTTACTCCCTCTCTTGTAGCTTGAATTTTTGACGTAACAATTTAAAACTTATTACCTCCCCTCCTTGGCTATACTGGGGATTGAACCTGGGGCCTTGGACACTTCCTAGGCAAATAAATGCTCCACTACTAAGCTACATCCCCAGCCCTTTTGATTTTGAAATGAGTCTCACTCAGTTACCCAGACTGACCTTGAACTTGGCGATCCTCCTCCCTCAGCATCGTAGGCTGCTGAGATTATAGGTGTGCATTACTGCATCCACCCAATTTACATCTTTTATATTGCATGCGTCTTATCGAGCATTCTGTGGAGCACTTTTTATGTAGTGGCACAGACAGGAAGTATTTTGCAGGTCATACAGTCTTTGTTGCTGTCACTGAGCTCTGTTGTAGTGCAAAAACAACCATAAACATCCATGTGAATGAGTACTGTGTTCCAATAAAACTGCTTACAGACAGTAAAATTAGAATTTCCTATAATTTTTATGGGTCATGAAATTACCACCCCCCAAGTCACTTAGAAATGTAAAAGCTGTACTTGTGACATCACAGACACAGGCAGTGGGCTGGTTTGGGACTCCAGGTCACATCTTGCCAGCCCCTGTCTGAGATGATCAGCTGTCCTCATCTTGTCTAGGAATGGAGGTTCACAGTGGGCTGGGAGCGGGGGAAGCTCAGAGGGGCTGACTGATTAAAGCCTTCTTCTCTGACTCTGTTGCTGGGCATCCGGATGCCACGTCTTTCTCCTTAGTAGCTGCATGGCTTGTTGGGTTACTGTCTCCTAAGTTTTCTCGTTGGTGAGGTAGGATGATGAGAGTTATGAGGCTTACATGACTTCATTCTGTAAAAGTGATTTGTTCACAAAATGCTCTACCCAATTGTTAATTGATTATTCAGCAAAACGCCTAAGCAATTTGTAGTTGACAAAATGCTGTACTCAATTGTTAAGTGATTATTCAACAAAACATGTATCTTCCATTCTTCTGGGGGGTGTTTATTTTTATTTTTTATTTTTTGGTTGTCTTGAGACAGGGTCTCGCTGTGTAATTCAGACTGGCCTTGAACTCACTGTGTAGCTCAGATTGGCCTCAAACTCGTGGCCATCCTCCTGCCTCAGGTTCCCGAGTGCTGGGATGACAGGCATGCACCACCATGCGTGGCTTATCTTCCATTCTTAGAGGGAAAAAACAACACCCAGCTCACAAACCTTGGGCTTCAGAGTAGTATTCAGCAAAGTGATTATATCACCAAAGAAAACTGTGAAGTCAAGAGGATCTTAATTTATCTAGTGATCAGGTAACCCTCAGTGATGGCGATCAGGAGGACAAGAAAAAAACTGGTTATTTGGTTTCTGGAGTTGCTTATGGGGCAGTTAAGTCAAAGGTGTATGTGTGCCTTGAATATTTACAGGCTCTCTGCGTGCTGCTTATCTTGTGAATTGCTGGGAACATTATTTATTAATTTGCACAAACAGCCATGTAGACATCTCTGGTGCTGTTCCTTTGAATCTGCCTTCAATCCTTGTGTGCTAGAGTAAGTCTGGTTCTTTTCTTGTTCCAATATTTAGGAGTCATTGACTTTTCCTTGTGCTCTCTAGGGATCTTTAGGGGATATTTTCGTGGTATACAGGCAGTACTTCATGGGCAGTGTTCTGATTCAGTTTCAGCACATGCGATGCACAGAACCAGCCTCAAACAAGTCCGTTGTTTTGTAAGTTGTAATAGATTTGTAGTGCATGTGCCCTCGTTGGTATAACAGAATCATCTTAGGATCCTTTAAAAATACAAATTCTTGGACTCAGACCGTGGTACTATAATTCCAGTATTTGAATGAGGACAAGAATCTTATGTTTCAGGAAGCTTTTTTCCTGGCTGTGGGAGGACTTAGGAACTTCTGTATTATACCTCCTTTGTTTCAGACACTCGGGGTACAAGTGGAGGTGGGCAGGAATGGGGATCTGCCAGATAGAAGAGGAGTTCGAGGTGGACCACGCTGGTCCTTTGCTCAGGCTTTTTGACCATTGCTAGTTATTAAGCCATTCATTTTAGGAAGGGAGTATTAAAAATACTAAGTAGTTAGTGGTGTTGGAATTTCTGTTTTCTGTCTTTGTTGTCTGTCCACTGGAGTATAAGTGCTTTAAAGCTAGACATCATTTTCTGGTCACTATTTATTTACTGCAGTTCAGAATACTGCAGTAGTTGCATAGTTGTTGAATTATTTTAATGGAAGGGCAAATTATAGGAATGACTCTCCATTCCTGACCCCTACTTGAAGATTCCTCCTCCCCGAAACATTATGCCTTATGCGATCCATGGACACTTCAGTTCCTAGTCTGCTTACATGGCTTCAACTCTAGGAAGGAGAGAACCACAAATTTAACTGTTTCCCATATAACCTCATTCTCTTTGGCTTTTTAAACTGAGCAGTCGTGTGGTTCACGGCTCTCTAGAGACTCTGGGGAAGGCCTGTTGCATGGGATGAAAATTGGTACAGGTTCACATGAGCTTTTTTCTGGGAGGGAGGATCACATCTTTAATGTACTTCCCAGACGAATCTAGGACCCAAAGCAAATACTGAATTGGCTTAATTTTGTATTTTTATTAGAAGATGTTTGCGGTATATAGTGATTACATTCATCATGGGGAATTGGTACATGTACTTAACATGTCTTAATTCTTTTTTCATTCCCTTCTTCCCTCCCTCCCTCCCTCCTCCTTTCCACTCTTCATCCCCTTCTGATTTGCAAAATATCTGTCTCCCTGTGTGCTATTATCTTTTATTTTGCTCTTTATTTATACTGTGGGTCTCTCATGTGAGAGAAACCATGCAATATTTAAGCTCATATGCCTGATTTATTTTATGTAACATTATGGTTTCAAGGTACATCTATTTTCCTATAAGACTCAAATTTATCCTTCTTTATAGCAGAGTATTATTCCACTGACTGTAAATACCGGATTTTCTTTATCCATTCTCTGTTACTGGGCGTACAGGCCACTCACAAGATTTAGCTATTATGAGTTGTGCTGCTATAAATATGGGTATGTGTGTAGCACTCTAATATGATGGTATCTTTTAATTCTTTGGAAAGATGCCTAGAAGGAGAATAGCTGAATTGAGTGGAATTTTCTAATTTTAGCTTGTTGAAGAATCTCCATAATGATTTCCATAGTGGTTGTACTAATTTACATTCCCACCAGCAGTGTAGGAACCCCCTTCTTCCCCAGCCTCTCCAGCACTTGTTATTATTTGATTATTATTGTTATTATTTGATTTCTTGATAATAGCCATTCTTTCTGGAATAAAATGGAATCTCAGTATTGTTTTAATTTGCATTTCTTTGATGACCAGAAATGCTGAACATTTTTTCATATATTATTTGTACTTTTCCTGAGAAGTGTCTGTTTACTTCAGTTGCCCGTTTTTGATTGGGACTTTTGTTTTGCAGGGAGTCTAATTTTTTGTGTGCTTTATGTGTTCTAGATATTAGTCCTCTGTTCCAAGAGATGGCAGAAAATTTTTTCCCATTCTTTAAGTTGTTTCCTTTCCTGTACAGAAGCTTTAAAAATTTGATGTAATCCCATTTGTTGATTCTTGATGTTATTTCTTTTTTTTTTTTTTTTTTTTTTTGGTGGTGCCGGGGATCGAACTCAGGCCTTTGTGCTTACAAGGCAAGCACTCTAATCACTGAGCTAAATCCCCAGCCCCCTCTTGATGTTATTTCTTGTGCAACTGATGTTCTGTTCAGGAAGCCTGTGCCTATGTCTTAGGAGTTTTACCTATTTTGCCTTCCAGCAGATTGTGTTCTGCTTTAGTATTTAGGTCATTGATCCATTTTGATTTTATTTTGGTGCATGGTGCTAGATAGGGGTCTAGTTTCAATCTTCTACATGTGTACGGCCACTTTCCCCAGCACATCATGTGTTAAAGAGGCTGTCTTCCCTCTATTGTATGTTTTGTTGCCCATTTGTCAAAGATCGGATAGCTGAATGTGCCTGGGGTTGTTTCTGCATCCTCTGTTATGTTCCATTGATCCACAAGTCTGTGTTTGTGCCAGTACGGTGCTGTTTTTATCACTGTAGCTTTGTAATATAACTCGAAACTCAGGATTTTGGTGGCTTTTGCTTTGCTTTTGCTGCCCAGGATTGTTTTTGCTATTTTGGGCCTCTTTTGATTCCATGTGAATTTCAGCATTGTTTTCTCTAGTTCTGTGAGGAGTATGGTTGGTGTTTTGATTGGAATTGCATCAAATCTGTACATCAGTTTTGGAAGCATGGCCATACAGGTGTCCTCATCTATCTCCTTTTTCAGTGTACTATAGTTTTCATTTCAGAGGTCTTTTGCTTTATTTGTTAGGTTAATTCTTAAATATATATTCTTAAAGTTATTGTGAATACTGTTGTTTCATAATTTCTTTTTTAAGGTGGATTCATTATGGTGTACAGGAGTGCTATTGATTTTTGTGTGTTGATTTTGTATCCTGCCATCTTGCTGAATTTGTTTATTAGTTCTAGGAGTCTTTTGGTGGAATGTTTTGGATCTTCTATGTAAAGAATTGTGTTGAGTATGGATAAGGGTAGTTTGACTTCTTCCTAGACCCTCAAAGTACAACTTGCTTTCAGGGCTAGGGATGTAACTTGGTGGTAGAGCATGTATATAGCTTTGTAAGAGTGAGTCCCTGGGGTTTGATCCCCAGCACTGGGGAAAAAAAAGACTTGACTTTCACTGCTCTGTGACTACGTTATTATTTTTGTCATACTCACTTCTGCTCCAGCCACAGTTTGCAGTAAAACCATATTGAAGTGTCACTAATAGGGTATGGAAGTTTTTTTGCTTTTTCCAATCTCTAAATGGTTATTTTAGAAATTACACATACATAAACTCTGAGTTAATATTCAGTACCACTTTTGACAATACAAGGACTTTAGAGTTCTTTTACTCTAAGCTATCCCTGAACTTAGTGTTTTCAAGTGTTTTATTATGTCACAAGATAGAACATTATTATTTCATATAGATAATGTTAGTTTAGGTTTACTTGTATCTTCACCAATTTCTTTGATCATCAATCTTCTACCTTAGAACTTCTTTTTAGGATTTTTTTTTCCCATTAAGTACATATATCCATTTGAGATTTCTTTAGTGAAGGACTATGGATAAGGAAAGTCTCTAGTTTTTAGATTATTTGGAAATGTTTTTATTTTTCTCTGTGTTTTGAATGATAAGGTTGTATTTTATGTAAAAGTAGTTAATCAGTTATTTTTCTTTTGGCATTTTGAAGACACTAGCCTGTTTTCTGGCTTCCCGGTTATTCTTGAGAACCTTGTCTCTGTGTGTGATTACTTTATACCTCTCTTCTCTCTGTCTTCTGCCTCAGGTTGGTTTTGAGGTCATCTCTTTGACTTCAGTGTTCTGTACTTTTATGCAGTGTATTTTGCAGTAACATTATTTTCACAGATAGATTTGATATATGTTGAGCTTTTGTGGATTTGTGCCACACTGGGTCTAAAAGATTCTTGGCTGTTCTAAGTACTATTTCATCTCTATACTCTTCATGCAGAGTTCCAACTAGTTGGGAATTGGATCTTCTCATTCTGTCCTTCCTGTCTCTTACCTTCACATTTCATCTCTTTATTTTTTTATTTTTTAATTTGTTCTCTCTTTATGCACATATGAAAGTTGTTGATCTGTTTTGTTTTCTTTTTGTTAGTCTAGATATTCCTGTGGCTCTAGCTTCAAGTTCAAATGAACTGTGTTTAATCTGCTGTACATTTACCCAATTTACCTAATGATATTAAAAATGCAAATATAGTATGAACTACACCTCATGGGGGCTTTATCCATTATGAAAATGGATAAAGTGGTTATATAACAGTTCCTTCTGAAGCAGAACTTTCACCTTTATTCTTCCTGTTTTGCTACATAAACATGCTTTCTGTAACTTTTCTTTACCTGAAGTTGTGTGTTAGTCAGCTTTTTGTCTTCTGTGACAAAATACCTGATATAAATCAACTGCCAGAATAAAGATTTCTCACGGTTTCAGGGGTTTCAGTCCATGGCTAGTTCTGTTGCTTTGGGTCTGAAGTGAGGCAGAACATCATGACAGAAGAGTGTGGTGGAAGAAAGTCATTCACTCCTGGGATCCAGGAAGCAAAGCGGGAAAGAGCCAGAGGATGGGGCCTGTGGCCAGATGAACCCTTCATGGGTGCTGCCAGTAACCTGCTTCCTCCACTGGGCCCCACCTCCCAGCAGCATACTCAGCCATGAACGTGTCAGTGGGTTAATCCACTGATGAGGTTGGCGTGCTCGTGATCCAGTCAGCTCCGTGCCCCACCTCTGAACATGGCTGTATTGGGAATCAAGCCTTCAATGCATGAATATTTCATTTTCAAGCTGTAGCACGAGGTGTGAGTTTGGCTTGCCTTATTGGTCCCTGCATCCTTTTCCATACCTGCAAGTTGCTGGTTCTCCAGTAAGTAATGGCCCCCACAGCTTGCCAGCCTCCATGTCCTCATTCAGAACCTCACCAGAATTCTCCACAGCAGGAGTCCTCCCATCCAGATTCTGTGGCATCAGTTTATCTTTTTTATACTATCACGATCCGTTTTCACTTGCACATACCTTATTTTCCTTAGTTGTGATACCACATGTATCTTCCCCTGGAGTGGTTGGCTCCTCGTGAGCTTTTCGGTGTACCTCATTGCCCAGTTCTGAGTACATGAATGTGTGGTAGACAGTCAATAATTGCTGACTTTTAGCTAAAATATAAATATTATTATGGTGACTAGAGTTATGTTGCTTGAAATTACACCTTTTATGTGAGAATTGTACACTTAGGGATCTTGCTTGAGAAAAACCCTGCGAAGTGTTTTGGAGACAAACTAGAATTCTAAATTGGATACAAGTCACTTGAGAGAGGAAATTGTTTTCTAGAAGGAAAACCTAAAATATTGATATTGAATGGATTTTATATTTTAAAAAACTTTAAATGGATTTTAGCTTATATTGGTGAAAAGTGTGAGTGTGGAGTGGAAGACATCTTCTGTCAGTAGTGCTCAGTAGCTGGAAAGTTGGCTTCAGCATGTTAGGAAGCATCTCTGTGTCTGATATCCACTTGTCGTGGGCTCTGCCATGTGTGTTTTCTGGACGATTCCTAGCATTTGTTTGATTTCCAACTATGCTGATTGTAGATCATGAATATTCTTGGATTAAAATGTACCCATTTTTCACTAGTAGTTTACTGTTTAGGATTTTAGAACTACACATAGTTGCACACAGAAACATTTCTTATTTTAGCATCGCAACTAGTCTGAAGAACTTAGCTATTTAGTGTACATGAGAACAAATGAAAAAGAAGTCTTAATTTGTAGAAAAGATTTCCGGCCTTTATGCATGTTGGTCAGGTCTGCTCCTTGGAAGCTGCTTTTATGCTGGGCATCATCTGCTGGGGCTGATGATGTTAGAAAAGTTGTTTGGTGAGGAATAGTGGTCTGCCAAAGGCAGGCAAATTCACATTAATAAGTTTGCTCGTGAAGCTACTCAGAGTGGAGCTGGTGAAGGCATCTCCATTGCTACCTGCAGATTCTTGGAGTTGTGTTGTGTTTTGTGTTTTTGAGACAGGGTCTTGCTGCGTAGTTGAGGCAGGTCTTGAACTCACTGTGTAGCCCAGGCTGGGCTCAAACTTGAAATCCTCCTGCCCCAACCTCCCCAGTGGCAAAAGTACAGGTGGGCACCACTATGCCTGGCTTCCTAGCTTTTCATCTATGCCATCCAGAGTGGAGGTCCTTACTTGTGTTATAGCTCAGGTACCCAAGCTTTCCACCAGCACAGAACTAGCCGACTCCATTGACCACTGCTTCCCTCTAAAGCCTTCTGTGCACTTTGTTTCCCTTCTCCACACTGCTATAGCTTGGATTTGCAGTGTCCCTTCAAGGCTTGCTCACCATCTTACTGCTGTTGGAGTTGGCGGAACCTTTATGAGGTGGAGGTTTCCAGGAGATCTTCATGTTACTGGGGCACCTGCGTCCTTGATGCAGACTGCAGGGCCCAGGTCTCTTCTTTAGTCTTGTTCGCTTCCCCGCCACGAGCTAGGCAGGTGGTGTCACCACGTGCACCCCATCTTGTGTTGCCAAGAGCCTCACGACCTGAAACCCCTGAAACTGAGCCGGTGCAAACCTGCCCTCCCAGGTATTTTGTTACAACCCAGGAAAGCTGACTGACTGACATATACATGCCTCCTTGGGGCTCCCTGAGGCTATAAATTCTGTAGTAGTGGAGGGGTATAAGTGAACTAAAGTTTCTTCAGGGGCTGGGGATTTAGCTTAAGTGGTAGAGCAATTGCCTAGCAAGCACAAGGCTCTAAGTTCGAGCCCCAGCACTCCCCCACACCAGAAATAAATAGTTTCTTCAATAGTGACCAGGTCTCTCCCTTTGAAGAAAAATATTCAAATCTTAGAGCAAATAAGGATATTTGTGTACCCCAAAGATGAATCAGGGAGTTTCTGTGCTCTCAGGGGCCGTTAGCAGAGACTGGAATGGCCCATGCGTCCCTGAGCCCTCCCCTTCAGCCTGGCACGTGGCACCTGGCCGTGGAACAGAAATTCCCATCCTGTCTGGGCTTTGTGACTGCTGCTCGCTGTTCATACCTAGGGGGTTCATGTGAAGTGTGACCTGTGATTGCCTGTGTTTCTCTGCAAGCATCTTCCTGCCCAGCAGCCAGCTCCTTTCCTGCCTCACTTGTCAGGATATAGCTGACTTTATCCTCTCTGCCTTCCTGGACCGCCAGGTGTTGCCACTGCCTCCACTGCACCCGCTGGGCCAGGCTTGTATGAGATCTGTCCTTCAGAGTATTGTGACGTGAGCAGTCATCTTGCCCTGCAGCAGGGCTGGAGGGTCTCAAGATGATCTTCCTGCCTACGTCCTTTGGCCTCAGAGGGCCAGTGTGCATCAGAAGCTCCCGTCACTAGAAACTTGCAGCATCAGTTACCTCGAATTCCTCACTTTGGTTTGCTGTAGCTCTCTGCCGTTGATAAGTTTGCATATGAAATTAACCGCAGAGAGGAGCAGAGTCCCGCTGGTCCTGAGCACCAGCACAGAAGGGCAGCTGCTGAGCATGGAGGCAGGGCGGGGCGTGGTCTGAAGGGCTGTAAGCATGGCTTTCCAGACGTTTTGGTATTGAAGTGACAGCACTTTCTCCTACAGCTTGTGCTCTGCAGTCTTACAGTAAAGCATTTTGACTCTGCCTGGCTCTGGTTAGAGGAGATGAGATGGGTTGCTGTCTCCCCCTCTCTCACCTGCTGCCTGAGCTCTGCCGTGCTCCATCCTGTGATGTGGAGGCGACCTTGAGTTTTCTGTTCTTCATGAAAAATGAGGTGGATAATAAAAGCCCTCTATCTTTCTAAGAAAATCAACTTTCAGACTAAGATGCTCTTTGCTTGTATTAGTTCAGTCTTTCCCAAAGGGTCTCTCTGTCTGTAGGGGGAAATAGGTTTCCCATTTCTGCCGCAGGTCGCCAGTTTAGGACAAACTGTCCAGTCAGGCTTTTACTTAAGGCATCAGTAAAGATACAAAAGAGCACCAAAGATACAGGAAGGCTTTTCTCCCAGTTACAAGTTTTGGGTATGTATTAAGAGAATGCTACGTATTTTTCCAGTAAGCAGCCTGTCGTTCCCTTTTGATTCTTTGGTGCCAGAGATTGAACCCAGACCTCAATAGCTAGGATTGAGCTATACCTCTAGCCCCTTTTTAAATTTTTATTTTAAAATTTTGGAACACGGTCTTGCTGACTGGCCCAAGCTGGGCTTGAAACCTGTGATCTTCCTGCATCAGCCTCCCGGAGTGCTGGGATTACAGGCCTGTGCCACCATGTCTGGCCTGTGTTTATTAAAGATGGTATTTGTAAGGCTCCTTGCAGAAAACTTATAAAAAACATAATTATGTGTTGTTGTTTTTTTCCCACAAGGTCTCGCTGTTACCCAGGTTGGTCTCAGTCTCTAGGCACAAGTGATCCTTTTGCCTCAGCCTTTTGAATAATTAGAATTGCAGGCATACAGCTTGCAATGAAATCTTTTAAATGGGAATACAACTCAAACTTTTCGAAATTCTTTCAGTTAATGAATTTTTAATGAACAGTAAGCAGTCGAATGTAGCATCAATGACCAGTGACCATTGGATGCTGTAGAAAGACTCATCTTCAAGTCCAGGAGGCGCCGCCTCTGGTTCAGGGTTTGCTTTGATATGTTAGAGGTGTCCTTGTTCTCTGAGACACACACCAGCACCTTGACAACATAAACAGCTCGTTTTCCTTCGTGTGAGACTAGGGTAGGAGGGGTTCTTAACCTCTTTGTAGTGTGACGGCCTGTGGGATTTCCATAAGACAAACAGGGTCGTAATGACTGTCCTGATCTGCCCTTTCTTTCTTAGCCTCTCTATTTGAGGTCATCAGCAGAACACTAAGCAGGAGTGACTGAAGTAATGACACTTCTGAGGGTCCCTTGTGGAAGTAGAATAAGAAGGCTCTACCCGTTACCTGTAGTTTCAGAGGTGGCTGGTGGGTGGCTGATGGGTGTCCTGTTTGCAGCATCCTGGAAACCTTTGGAGGGGATAAAAATGAGTGCTGTGGGGTGGGGTAGAAAATTAACCAGCAGCACAGGAGGTGGGAGCAGAATGTGCAGGGAGAGCAAACTTAATGCACATCTTGGATAGCAGCTTTTGACTGTCATCAAAGACCTCAAGTTAAACAGGTTCCTCTAAGGAATCACGAAACATTGATGAAAACAGTAGATCAGAGATTGGATTCGTCTAGATAGGTTAACTGAAAAAAAATTTTTTTTTGATCTGTTGAAAATCAGCAAGCACTCACCTTGGAAGAGAGTTGGAAAGTTTCTATAAAGATGAGGAATACAGTGACTTGACATGTATTATGAATTTTGTTGTTGTTTTAAAGAAATAGAACAAAATACATTTGTAGACTATAGTAAGGAAGAATTGTCCAGTACAAATGGTGAAGGACTTGTGTACAACAGCAGGCATTAGCATTCCTAAGAATCTAGAAAACACCACTGTCAGAGATTGTCATCATTCACATTGTTCATTCTGTAAATGATTCCAGAGGTCAAATAAATTTCAGGATGTGGAAATCAGGAAGTTTGAGAGCCAAGGAAATGTAGAGCGAACAAACCTGGGATACTTCATTGTACGATTGAGAAACCACTTTGATTTATAACAAAACTTGTGGCGCTGAGTTACTTTATTCCAAAATCCATTTCTCCCTTAGTGAGGACTTGGTACCATGGAGGATGTGGTCAGTCATCATGAATGGTCTAGACACACTTGAAGCAATTATAAATTACTCAGTTTTAGGTAGAGTTTCATAAATATCAGCTACATAAAGATGATGTGGTCACTTAGCTCTCCTGAGTCAGTACTGTTGTCTGGTTATCAGTTACTGAAAAGTGTGTTAGAATTTCCAACTATGTCCATTTGTGTCTCCTTTTATTTCTGTTGTTTCACATATTTTGAAGCTCCGTCATTATAGGGATGTATATTTTTTTTTTTTTTTTTTTTTTTTTTTGTGGTGCCGGGGATCGAACTCAGGCCCTTGTGCTTGCAAGGCAAGCACTCTAATCACTGAGCTAAATCCCCAGCCCCAGGGATGTATATTTTTAATACTGGTATATCTTCCTCACTTATTAACTTACAAAAACATTACGAAATGTCCTTTTTATTTCTAGTAATATTCTGAGGTCTACTTCATTGTACATTAATATGTCCATTCTAGTCTTGGTGTATCTTTATCTGGCCTATTACTTTTAGTTTATTTCCATATATATAAATATACATACAAATATAAACATATATATAAATATATATATAAATATATATATATAAAATGCTTGTGTAGTTTGTTCTTGCTTTAAAAAAAAATAAGTTCAGCCTGAGAATCAGCCTTGTGATCAAACTTTTTACCATTTATACTTAAAGTAATTATTGTTACGGTTGCATTTAGGTCTGTCACTTTGTGCTTTTTTTAGGGAGGGGATTTTATTTGCTTTTGTTCCCCTCTTTTGTGTTAATCAGATATTTGTATTCCATTTTAATTCTTTTGGGTATCTAGTTGTAGCTCTGCTTTTTGGGGTGTGTAGCTGATCTAGGAGCTGCAAAACTCAGTGTCTCAGTGTAGTTAGTATTAACACTGAATCTCTAGATGAAGTAGTGTTGTGGATTTTGCTTTAAGCTGCCATCTTTGTAGAAACTTCGGAAATTGTGTACCGTACACATCCATATAATTGCCATTTCCAGCTCTCCATTTCTTCCTCTAGATCCAAGTTGTCATCTAATAGAATTTCCATTTGCACTTTCTTCGTTTTTTGTACTGTAGATCTGCCAGTAACAGATACTTGTAATTTAATGGGAAATACCCTTATTTTACTTTAATATTTAAAGAGAAGTTTTTCCAGATACTGGGATTCTTGGTTGAGTTTTTCTCCAGCAGTGGTGCCAGTGTCTTTGTTTGTCAAAGTTTGTAGTGAGAAATCTCGTCATTGTTTTCCTGCTGTATGTCATTGTTCTTTGCCTGCTTTCAAGATTGTCTTTGAAATCTTGGCTTTCAGCAGTCCAGCTATGACTGTATCTAGTAGTATTTTTATTTGTGCTGCTCTCTTCGAGGTTCACTGACCTTTTGGCATGTTTATCAGATGTTGGGTCTTCAGCTATTTTTTTCTCTTTTCTCTCCTCAAGATTCCAATTAGTATACTGCTTCCTGTTGTCACACAGGTCTTTGAATTCTACTCATTTTTAAAGTCTTTTTTTTGTTCTTCAGATTATTCAAGTTGATTGCAGATGGCAGAAGAAAGCACCAAGATTTGTCCTTAGTTGATTTAGAGTTTTCATTTTTCTGGTTTCATTTTTCTCTGTTGAGTGTGCCGTGCATCTGTTTGTTTCCTCATCAATACCCTATTTTCTTTTGATGCCTTGAGCATGTTTTTAAAGTTCTTTGAGATATTTTATCTGCTTAGAAATCTCTGAAATCCTATATCCAGATTCACTTGGAATTAGTTTTTGTTTATTGACTCTTTTTGTTTATATATGAGCCATATTTTCCTCATTTTTGTTATCTAGTTGAAAACTGGACTTACGCTGTAGTGGCTGAGCTCTTTTGTGTTCTCATGAGGATTGTGGGCTTTTTGTGTAGCAGCCAGTTAAGCCGCTTGGTCCAGGTACAGACTCTGTTTCCCCACGGTTAGGTGCTGGTTGTATCCCTCCTGTGTTCTTAGGTCTTTTCACTGCCCCATGCGTCTCTCCCATGTCTCAGAATTTGGAAATTAGCTAAGGATTTGGTGGAGATGGGCTCACAGCGTCCAGTTTCCTTTCTTCTGAGGGTTCCTCCTGCCGCCAGCTTCAGAGCTCCTGCCACCCAAGTTGGGCCCGGCCAGAGACAGCCCCAGATTCACAGATTTGCCTCCCTGTTCTCAGTCAAGATTTCTTTCTGGTCTCTGACTTCCTTTTCCCCACGCTGTTGTGGTATCCTCAGCAAACATGTAGTTAAGCTATCAGCTGGGGGTTTCAGCATTTTATGCTCTGCATTTTGGTGTTACTCCTGCAGTTCTAGTGTAGCCAGAATGCTTGAAATGTCTAGTGTCTCTGCAGTGCAGGGTGAGTTCTGCTGTCTGGGCCCTTCAGTTGATGAGACGGGAGGTGCTCTCACAGCCATGGTGGAGGTGGGTTTGAGCACTCAGCGCTTTGGGTTAGAAAGCCACAAACTCCCCATTCTTCCCCCTTCTGCTTGTAGTTTTGGTAGTTTTAACTCTCCCTGGCTTTGTAAACAGTCTCTAGATGTCTCCTTTAAAATTCAGTTTTCATGCATGAACCTGTGGGTGTCCGATGCCCCACTGACTGTTCTGCCATCGCAGAAAGTTGGTACTTTAGTTTGTCTGCAGACATTAGGGTGTAGCGTGTCTTCGTGATATGCATTCATTGCTTTTAGCGTCATCAAACTGGTCTTTCTGTTTTTGCTGTCTTGAGACAATTTTGTGTGATTCAGCCACCTCCTTTCCCTGCTGTTCAGCTGGACCTGCAGTCAGTCCGCGTTTGTGCGGTGCTCAGGGGGTCGGTCAGGAGAGCTTCAGAAGCCACAGCTGCAGAGCGCCCTCTTCTGTCCTCTCCAGGTTTAGAAATGTGTCCTGGTGCAGACTGAGCGCAGCTCCGCCCTCACCCTTCTCCTTCGCCTCCCTCTGGACCGTCTCTCTTCCCTGTTCTCCTCTTCCTGCTCCTCTGTGTGCCATTCCCACAGTTTTCCTGGCTGGTTTCAGGAGCTCTGAGGCCTCAGACCGCTGCAGTCCCTGCACACCTGAGCACGATGCCCAGTGCTCACCTGCCATGGAGGTGTGCAGGGCGCCGTGGTGGAGGCTGCAGTGCTGAGTTCATGCACTGTTATCCAGCAGGTTCCTGTCTGCCCTGCTGGGGTTCCTTTTCTGTCCGTCAGATGTGGGTCTAGCTTCTGCTGCTTGGTCCTCGCTCAGTAGTATTTTGAGCCTGTGGGTACTTGGTGTTCTTCTAGCTGCTAATCTGAAGATTTTTCCTTTTCTTAAGGGTCAGGGAGCCTGAAAGCTGCCTCCATTTGTTCCCATTCTCCCGCATTTCCTGCTTTCTTGAGGTGAAGCAGGTTTTTCTCTGCTCTGATAGCTGGACTGTAAGAATTCTTTCCCCACACTGCCTCCCGACCAGGATTGCCACAGCTGGGTCTCCTGGGGTTGTGTTCCCCTCACCCTCTTCTTGCCTAAGGTGGCAGCCTGGGACTGGCCTGCTCTGGGGAGTCTCTCACCTCCACCTCTCGCACCTCTGGGTCTCAGGCAGAACGCCCCTGGCCAAGATCTCTCTCCAGACTTGGCTTAGTTTTTTTGACTTTTTAAATTTTATTTTATCTTTACATTTTTCAAGAGATCCATTCCTTCTTTCCAGTTTGTGAGTGGTGCATTGTTTACAGTATGTAAAAGGCATTTTA
Organism: Hystrix cristata; assembly: GCA_004026905.1. Classification (NCBI taxonomy): domain Eukaryota; kingdom Metazoa; phylum Chordata; class Mammalia; order Rodentia; family Hystricidae; genus Hystrix; species Hystrix cristata. The sequence goes on along the minus strand of PVJO010000473.1, from coordinate 127,780 downwards.
CCCAACTGCGTGTGTGCGTCTGTTGTCTCAGGAGTGTCTTGTCCACCACATTGGCGGAAGTGAAAATTTCATTTCATCTTCTTGAAATTTGGCTGCTTTTCCCATGACGTCTCTGCCTCAAGGCTCAGCATGTTTTCTTTGCTGTCTTAAAACCCTTTTGACTTTTGAAATACCTTTGTTTTATGTCCGTGACACAACAGTGTTATCTTCTTGAGAAACTAGTACAAGGTCTGTCATTTTTGCCATGCGGGGGCTTTCGGTTGGTTGCAGACTGCCTGTGCCGAGTGTCCATAGAGGAGCTGCTGACACACAGGTTCGTAGACTAGGGAGCCCGGCCCTCCCACATCTCACAGGTGGGTGGACTGGGGCAGCAGGGAGGATCCTCGCAGCAGCTTGGGTTAGTCACCCCTGCACCTCCGCACACGAGGACGCTGGGACGGAGCCCAAGGGCGGTGGTCACTGAGCCATGGTCAGGACTTGGCGGAGGGCTGCCTGGAAACTGAGGCAGGTGTCAGTCACCCCTTCACAGCCCAGAGGAGTGAGCCTTTGGCTGTGTTGAAACAGGACCACAGGTCAGATGGCAGAGGCCTCTTTCCGCCTGGGACGGTGGCTCTGGCCAGCAGAGCCCCTCCCTCTGGCACCAGTGCCCTGTCCCCCTCCCCCTGGAACTGACACTCCAGTGGTCTCTCACTCACCCCACAATGTACACAACAAAACAAAGCAGCCCTTTTTCATTTAACTAACATACATACTGCTGTTTTTATTTTTAAATGCCGGGCTTGGTGGAATATGCTTGTAATACAGCACTCAGGAGGACGAGGCAGGATGATTGTGAGTTTAAGCCTGGCAAGTTCAAGGCCAGCCCGGACTGCACAGTGAGACCTTGCCACCTTCGAAACACATGTGCATGTGATGTTCTAACGTACCCCACTGGGTACACTGTCTGTCCCATGGCCAACACTAGAAGCTCATAGTCCACTGAGAAAATGTCTTTCAGTGACAGACTGACCTGCAAGGAGAGTAATTAGACATAGTAACTAGACTTTTATAGCTCATCACTTACATGAAAACACATAGTCAGTCAATTATGTGTAATTGTTGGCCCATTGAGCTTGTATCTGTATCCCATTTCCATACATTTAATTCTGTGTCCCAGGTTAAATTGTTTTATGATAAAAGCAAGAGGGAGAAACTGTTGATAGTAGCCCATAGTTAGTAATGACTTTTATTAGAATAAAGGTTTGGATCAAAATTTTAAACTAGACCAACCCCCCCCCCAAAAAAAAGCCATACTAGATTACAAGGCACTTTTATTTGTTTATTTATTTTGTTGTTTTTGTTTTTTCAGACCCAATCTCACTATACAATACAGGCTGGCTTTGAACTTGCTCTGTAGCCCAGGCCAGTGTTAAATCTGCTGTCCTCCTGTCTCATCCTCCAGAGGGATGGGATTACAGGCCTGTACTAGAAGGCCCTTTTAAATAGTAACAATATATAACCTAATGTTGTTCTCGGGACACTAAAAACTAGTAATATGCTAATCAGCAATTTAGCTTTTTTTTCTCTAAATTTATAGGTGAATGTGCTTTACATTTAGATGCTTTTATTTTTATTTATTTATTTATTTTTTTTTTTTTTGTGGTGCCGGGGATCGAACTCAGGGCCTTGTGCTTGCAAGGCAAGCACTCTAATCACTGAGCTAAATCCCCAGCCCCATAGATGCTTTTAGAACCAAACATGAGAGCTCATGTTAGTCCAGAGGTTTTTGTACTGAGGATATGTTCTGTTCTCATTTTTTAAAAAGTATATAGTTGGTTAGAAGAGAAAAAGATGTTAGGACTTGTGTGAGGAGTCAGAAGCCACACTGGTAACCTAAATGGGGGAAATTTTGCTGCTTAAATTTTGTTAAGGAGTAAAAGATGACAAGCTACTAAAAAGGACGGTGCGGTTCTCCTGAGAAGAGCCAACAGCCTGTATTTGTAGAGATGCGTAGAGAGAGGTTTGTTACAGGAATCGGTGCGTGTGATTATGGAGGTTGAGAAGTCAGCGGTGTGGTTCAGTCCAGATTGGGGTGTGGGGCGGCTAAAGATGTGTGTCCCATCTTGGTCCGGAGGCTGTAGCACCAGCACCTTCTGCCACATGCGAGGGAGACCGCCCAGCTGCATGAAGCAGAGAGCAGGATATCACTGCCTCTGTTCTGTGATCTTGGGTGGCCCTCCACAGATGAGTGATGTCACCCACACCCACGAGGGTCGTCTTGTTCACAGCCTCTCATTCAGATGCCAGAGTCAGGAGTGTGTCCCTCAGCTTAGTCAGGTTGCTGTGTAAAATTAACTGTCATGGGGGGCAGGAATACAAGAGTGGCAGCTGCAGAAAGCAGCTGATAAGGAAGGAGTCATGGAGGAGACTTGAAGGAGGGAAGCCTGTCCACTGCTGAGACTTGGACCTCCATGGAGCAGGGTCTGTGCCATGAGAACCCAAGTCCTGCCAGCACTGTGATGATCACCAAGGGCTGTGAGACCACCTGCTGGCCGGTGCACCTGGAGCACTGCTCAGCAGAAGGAGAAAGGAGGACACTCCTTGCAGTATTCCTTGAGCACCCTCTTGGCAGAACCATTGCTGGCAGTGGACAAGTCCTCAGGGTCCAGGACGCAGTCAGCTTGGCGTGGGGACGGTGTACCCACACCTCTTCCATGTCCCTCCCTCAGGGTCTCTAAAGCATCACACTGGTCCTTGCACCGCCCTACTACAATACTGTAATGGCTCAGTGTTTAAAACATTTCAACTTTTTCTTTTGGAGTAATTTTAGACTAATGGAAAATTTGTGAAAATAGTAGTCCCTCAAATGCTCCTCAGCCGCTTGCCTGAATTGTCACATCACCCAGAGCCACAGTTACCTAACCCCAGAGATGCACCGGGACACACTCTGTAGATGTCACTGTGATGTCCCTGTTTTTCTCTATTAATGTCCCTTTCCTGTTGGAGAGTCCCATATGCTTTGCACTCAGTCGTCATTCCTTATTCGTCTCTTTCAATCTGTGATGGCTCCTCAGTCTTTCTCTTCATGGTCTTGATGTTTTCAAAGACCGTGTTGTTTTGTAGAATGTCCCCTGAATTCAGATTTAGTGCACTTTTGGCAAGAATGTCACAGAAGTGATGTTATATCCTTCTGTATTAGTCTGCCATGGCTCCCAAAGCAGAGCACGTGGGCCGGTGGTGCCAGTGACCGAAGCTCATGTCTCCCCGTGCTGGAGGCCGGACAGCCAGCACGAGGCCTGGTCAGGTGCTGTGCTCACTGTCCTGTGCTCCTTCCTCTGTGGATGCCCTTGTGTCTAAGTGTGAACACCACCTGCCCACCAAGTCTCGTTTCAACTCCCTTCTGTGGGGAGCAGCCTGTCGGTGAACACAGTTGTATTCTCGGGTTGTGAGGACCAGGGCTTCAGCACGGAATGTGAGGGGCAGGGCAAGACAATTGAGCCATAGTACCTGCCGTCCCGGTTTTGTCGCACGGGAGGAGGGTGTGTGGCGTCTTCTGTACTAGCCACTGGCATCTAGTACAGATACAGTAAATAAAGTTACTGTTTTTTACCTTGTAATTGATACATATCTCAGAGAAGATAACTTTTGACACTGTGCCCATCTGCTGTTTCCCCTCAAACTTCTGCCACTTGCCATAGTATTCCATTGGTGGATCTTACCAATGATAGTTTGTTACTTTTTGTTACTCAGATTATTCGAGTCTTGGTCATTGGTGGCTCCTCACTTTGCCTTCTGTGTCCTTTGATCTCCCCCACCTTCCTCTTCTGAATACGTCCTTACTCTGGCCACCACAGGATGCCCAGGGCTCAGCTTGTACCTTCCTCATTCCGGCTCTGGAGTCCGCCACCTGTTCAGGGCACCTGCTTAGTTGTTCTGGAGGATGGCACTTAGAATGCCAGATGTAGGCTGGACGTGCCTTTTGCTACTGAGGTATCACTGTGTCTCACCCCCTTGGACAGCACCCTGGACATACATGCACATGTATGAGCCCATACAAGCTGCACATCTCTACATGGACCTGCCTGTATGTGTTCTCAAAGGCCCAGAGTTCATATTGGTAAGCTCCATTTCCAGTCCAACACTGATAATGTTCTAAATTTACTCTTGTTTGTAACTTGTTTCTCCAACAGTGAGAAACTGCACCCCATGATCTATAATACAGTTACTCATTTGCTCAACTCTGAAAGTAGTTTGCTCACCCATCCCCCTGTGAGAAACAGCTTTATTAGACTAGGAATCACAAATACCATGGGCCAAATCCAGGCCACTTCCTGTTTTTGTGAATAAAGCTTTATCGGGATGCATTCACCCACATGTTTGTGTATTGTCTGTGGCTGCTGCTTCATGACAGTGACCTAGTAGAGTAGCTGCCACAGAGACTGGGTGGCCGGCAAAGCTGAACATGTTTCCTGTCTGGCCGTGTACACAAAAAGTGTGCTGACTCCTGAACCCTGAGAACACAGATTTTGCATATAGTTCCTTTTGTCTTTGGCCTTACAGTGTCCTCGTCAAAAAATAGTGTCTTCCAGAGTCACTTTTTCCACCTCCCACAGTGTGGTTTATTCATTTGTCACATAGTTAAGTTCATTCCATCCTAGTTGTACATTATTTTCAGTTCCCCCGCAACACATCAATCATGGTTGATTGTAGTTATGCATTTTGGGGCCTGTGAAATATCATTGTGGCTCTAAGACCGGGCACTGGAAAGGTACGTTCAGAAATGTGGAAATGTCACTCCTTCCTTGTTCCCACTTCCCCATTCCCATCTGAGAAGCTCCCCTCCTTTCCCGCCCGCCTCATGGGAGACCAGTCTGTAATTTCTGGCTTGTCTTTCAGGTGCAGCTTTTTTGCAGTGCTGGGGATGGAGCGCCAGGCTTCTGGTCTGCTAGCCAAGCGCTGTGCCACGGAGCTCCCTCCCAGCCCTCCTGTGCATCTTGTGCGTATCATTTCTTGATATGTGGTCTTTCTTACGAGAAGAGTAGCGCGTTGAGGTCCTCTCTCCCATCACTCCACATCAGCTGTTCGTAAGCATCCTTGTTTTTAAAACTGGCTGCATGGGACTCTATCATGCAGATGTTGCATAGTTTATTCAGTTTATTCGTGGCATTTAAAATGTAGTGGTGCGGTGAGCTATGCGTGTGTAGTTCTGTGCATGGAGGGCAGTCAGTGTAGCATGTCGCCTGGGAGCAGAATGCTGGGTCAGAAGGTAGCCCGTGTCACTTCGCTCCCTGTGCTGCTCCAGAAGAGCGGCTGGTTTGCGTTCTCGTCAGGGCACGGGGCCGTGTGCCGTCGCCTCACCGGCGGAGTGTGTCACTGTCCCCTGGTTTGATAGGTGAGGACTTTGATCTGCGGTTCCTCTAATGAGCTGGAAACATTTTTTTATGTTTGATACGTTACACATTTTTTGGTATTTTTAAATTTCACGTGTGATTTGCCTGTTTTTGTATTTTTCCTGTTTGCTATCAGATTTTGGTCTTGTGGTCTTGAATTTGAAGTCCTTTGTATGGGAGGGGTATTAGCCCTCGGTGCTGTTTCCACACGCATCGTCTCCAGCTTGACTTCTGCATCTGGTTGTGTGTGTGTGCTGCGGTGACTCTTCTCCCTCTTGCCTGCAGGATGAGGTCCTGCTCTGTCACGGTCCTCATGCACAGTTGCTCGCCCTCTGCTCCTCTGTTTGCCTTGCACCCCCCACCCCCCACCCAGCAAGACTAAGCCAGCCCAAGGCACAGAGCCCGGATGATTTCTCAATTAGAGTGAGTTCTAGAAAGAAATGAACATCTCTCTGTGTTCACAGACCTGTCTTCTGTCTCTCTCTCTCTTTTTTTTTTTTTGTCTTTCCTAACTTTGTGTAGTGTTTAGTGATCTGTTGTCTCCCCATTGAAGGGTATAAGGAAGGTTGCCATTTCGGATTCTGTTTTGTCTTCTTCGCGACACACAGCATGGCACTGAGCTCCCAGGTTGTGTCCCAGGTCAGAATACCAAGAACTAGCTGGTAGGAAGATGTGAGCTTTCAAATTTGAAGATCTTTCAAGTTGCCTCCAGAGCAGTAGTATTGGTGTGACTCTGTTTCTGTGATCAGTCGTATACCTTTCAGTCTTCATAACGGTGCTTTAACTACTGCAGCTTTATACTGTTTTCCTGTCGGGTTTTCCAGTGCCCACTTCACTATAATTCTTCAAGGCTCTGTTGGCTTTCTAAGAAATTTCGCACTCTTCTATAGAAAATGTTAACTTGGCCTGTCAAATTGTACAGTTCTAATGGAGTTTTGATGCAGAAGAATTACATTTAATTTCTAGATTAATTTGAGCAGAGAAATTGAACTGTTGAGCCTTCTGATACTCATTCAGGATGGTATTTCTATTTCAATATTAAGCCCTTTAATAAAGCTTTATATTTGAATCTTTTTTTTTGTATTTGAATCTTAAGTGTGTATGGTATATGTACTTTTATGTGTGTATGTTACACATTGTAGTTTAATCTATTTTCTGTTAGATGTATTCTAAGGTAAATTTTCTAGGTAGTATGCATACGATTGAGGGGGACTGGGGACTTACCCCAGAGATTTCACACTGAGCTATATCTCCAGCCTTTTTATTTTTTTATTTTTTGAGATGGGAGGTCTCTTTAAATTATGCAAGTACGCCTCCAACTTGCAGTCTTCTTGGCTCAGCCTTCTAGAGTATAAGTTGATTTTTTTTTTTTTTAAGCCTTTTTGAGACAGGCTCTTACTGCGTAGTCCCAGCTGGTCTTGCCACTTGCTCAGACACTATATAGTCCAGGCTGGCGTTGAACTCATGGCAGTCCTCCTGCCTCAGCCTCCTGAGTACTGGGATTACAGGTATGTGCCACCATGCTTGGCACATAGGTTGATTTTTTTAAGACTTTTACTTTGGATTTTAAGTAGCAAACTGATACTCTTTACGTTTCATGAAGACAAAAGTATTAAGATCCCTGAAAAATTAATACAACTAATATTCTTTCATGTGGTTAGTATTATTTTAAACACTTTGCAGATACTGTTATGGAAGCAATTACACCTTCATTTCTCAGCAAGCAAACATTGGTCTGATTGTGTAACTGTAACAGGGAACAGTAACAAGTAAACAGCTCTGTATTTAGGTGGAGATTGTATGTAGTATAAATGAGGCAGAGGAGGCCTGGCTTCACCCACTCCATGAATGTACTCTGGGGCACTTACCCCCATGTTTAAGAGGGTTATCAACTGTGTGTTTGCTTGCTGGTTTTACAAATAATGAGCGTTTCCTCCATACCATTAAAACACTTTCATAAATGTCACTAATTAATATTTTATATCTTAGTAGTAATGTTTCAAAGTCTACTTAATTCTATGGACTTTTAAAATAGCTTTAAAAAATAATTATTATACATGCAAAAGAATACTGTATGTGAGTTATGGAGCCTAACACTGCAGGGAATGGGCTGACTTCAGCAACGGCCTGTCCGGTGCTCAAGCACTGAACCGCACATGCGCTGTTCCCAATAGGAATTTAATTGCAAGCACAGTTATAAGTAATACTGTGACCTGTTCCTGGATCATGCTTTCCCTTGTAAGAGAGAATTAGAAAGATGCAGTGAAAATACTGGGTCAGAAGCCATGAACATGGTAAGCATTTGTCAGAGCCATTTATTAGGCGCCCCGGAGAAGGCCATTTGTACCATCTCTGCCAGTGCTGGGTGTCACCACACTGAAAACAATTCTAGCTCGCCTGATAGGAAATCGTTGTCTTCATTTTTATTTTCTTTAGCTCGGTAGAAACTCAGTGGGCTACAAATTTTTGTTAACCCTTTTCTAATTTAAAAATAATTTCATATTAACTCTTCCTATTCAGGCCCTTTTATTTGAAACACATTTCTCAATTTATTTTCTTCATATTCTGCACTTTTATTTATCTGAGTTTTGCTTTTTAAAATTTAAGCAGATCCAATGTTCTTGCAGTTTATAATCTGAACTACCTTGCCCATGTAAACTTCTCCGTGTACTGGCATCAGTTTTGAACTGGTCTGCAAATTCAGGATTGGATAAATTTATCTGTGTAGTCCCATTTCTTGGGACAGAACATTCCCTTGAAGAATGGCTCTTACCACTCCCTCTTGGCATCAAAATAATGGCTTTAAAAATCATCTTAGCCCTGGGCTCCATCCTAAGAACAACCAAAACGCAAAACACAGAACTGTCTTAATGCAAGTGTCGTCACTTTGCTAGGTCCTGCTTTATCCCACACGTCTGCTGTGAATGTGACGCAGGAGCTGCGAGACTGCCACGCTGTCTGTGTACAGTTCCGTGACTGGAATCGTTTCCATGAGCCCTAAGACATGAGTGTTGAAGTTTGCAGATTGCCCGTATATCTAAATCTGTTCACCTTGCTGACGAAGGCACAGCTGTGTCGTGGGCTCTGTGTTTGTGTTTGTGAAGTGAAACTATTAAAACGTTTGTGTCTGTACTGAACATATACAGGCATTTCTACTATTATTCCCTAAACACTCTGGCATTTCAACTGTTGACACAGCGTTTACACTGTATTAAGCGCTGTAAGTGATCTTTAAGTGATTTAAAGTGTGCGAGAGGATGTACAAATACTATACCACTTTATAGAAGGGACTGTGGTATCTGAGGGGTCCCAGAGCCAGTCCCCTGCAGACACTGAGGGAACACTGTATTACTTGGCTTTGTGTGTGTGTGTGTGTGTGTGTGTGTGTGTGTGTGTGTCAGCGTTTGTTTTGTTTTGTATTTACTCAGTGGTACTCAAATTTGAGATTTTCTTCTTTGGCTAACAGGAAGGCTTCCCACTCGTATATGTCAGTCATACTAGTTTTGCTGCTGACTGCACAGCCTGGGAAGTGACCACCGTCTGTCAGGTGGAGAGTTGAGGGCCGCAGGTGAAGAGGGCCCTGCCCAGGTGCACCCTGGTCACTGAGCCACAGCCTGGCAGTCCAGAGTCCATCTGCAACATGTCTGTCAGCTAGTGTGGCTTCTACCCTTGCTCTTCGGGTCTGTTGATGACCTCTGTGTGATAGAATTTGCTGTTTGTGGGCCCCACTCGGCACTCCACAGTTACCATCATGACAACATTGGGAGGTTTATGTACGTGTAATTTATACTTCACCTCGGGATCAGAGCAGTTGTGACTCCATTTCTTCTTTGGTCTCTGCTTAGTTCTCCTTTTCCCTGTTCAGCCGTGAGCAGGTATTTATGGCAGTAGTTTCCAGGATAAGAGGTGGATTGACTTTGTGCATCCAGCAGTGTCTGAAGACACTTTGTGAATGTCAGCATGGGGGCGGGGCTCCTGCCCTCTAGTGGGTGGGGGCCGGGGACACTACTCAGTGTCCTACAGTGCACAGCATGGCCCCACAGGGACTGAGCTGGCCTCAAATGTCAGTAGTGCTAGAGCTAAGGACCCTGGTTTATAGTGATGAGTGGAAGGTCTGGGGCAACTTTAGCAGGACAGAGGGCATCAGGGAAGACCAGTTAGGCAAAGAGATGGAGAAGAAGGGAGCTGTCCCCACCCAGTGGTGGCAGATTGTGCCCTGCTGGGTCTCTAATTCTTCCTCCTCCTGTTTTCTCCGTGGTGACTGGTCCTCAGGCTCACGTGGAAGACTCTTAGAAACGTCAGTGACCTGGAGAGATCTAGGTTTTCCTTACGAGGGCACAAACACTCCTAACAGGTAGATAGGTGGTTTTGTTTTGAGCAGTTACAGCACTTGTCTGTTGTTTTGGGGTCTTGAATACACTATGACTTGAAAGTGAGCACTAAAAATAACCAGCTTACTTTTCCAAGGTCAAGCTACAGTTGCTAAAAAATCAGCCAGTGATGGACCCTAAAGCCGGGCTTTCAGCACTGTGATTTCACTGTACATAGTGTGCATTAGACTCAAGTATTAATTTAGTTAGCGCTCTGAGGCTCTAAGCCCAGTGTCTGCCATGGCAAAGAAAGATGAGCTCCCCCTCGGTTGGATTCTGCTGCTTCCTTCTCTTTCTGGCAGCATCAGATTTTTCAGGGTCCTGAGGTTGAGCTCCCAAACCGTGGGCTGGCGTCCCCAGTGAGTGGGGTAAAGGAAGAGTCCTGTGCATTCTGCTCTCCCTCCTTACTTTTTTTTAAAGAGGCTGGATAGGCAGTGAGACTCTCAGGAACTACAGGGAGGAAAATAGGATCTCATTAAACCAGCTCCCTGGTGATTGCGTTGAGAAGTGAGAAGAAATGACACCTACAGGGTGACTCGGATGCCTTACCTGTATGGATGGAAACTGTCCTCCAAAACTAAAAAGTATAGCAGATAGTACCTATTGAAAGGCCTGTGGGAAGCTGAAAACACCAGAATAATTCAGCCTTTGAGATCTAAAAACATCCACAAGCTTTGCCTCACATCCAGAACCTGTAATCCAGAGTCAGGACTGTTTTATGTCTAGCTCAGTTTTGGGTGCACACTGAGTATTCAGTATTGATAGCAGTCGAACTGTTTTCATATGTTCTTAGCCCTGCATTTAATTATATTAGTCTTATTAATGATGGCATTCAGAGTCTCATTTCACCTTATCACTGTTAATCACTTCTTACCTTTTCATCTTAGTGGCTCTAGGGCATTTGTGATCCAAGAGATCATAATCTTGAATCATGTATCAGGGCGCATCAAGGAAGACCAGTTAGGCAAAGAGATGGAAAAGAAGGGGGCCATCCCCACCCAGTGATGGCAGATTGCAGCCTGACGGGTCTCTAATCCTTCCTCCTCCTGTTCTCCATGGTGACTGGTCCTCAGGCTCGCGTGGAAAACTCTTAGAACCGTCAATGACCTGGAGTTTGCATAAGTCACATATGTCAACTGGAAACCAGAGGGGGTGGTTATCGTTACCATGGGAGTAATCTCTCTGCAGAAGTGCTCCTTGGGTTTCCATACAGTTTTTTGTTTCATCGAAAAATTGCCAGGGCTGGGCTAGAACTTGTGGTCTTCATGCCTCAGCTCCCCAGATTGCTGGGATTTACAGGCCATACCCAGTTCTGTGTACTCTTAAATTTGTGGTTTAGAACAATTCAAACTGTACACTTCTGGGATTACATAGATTAAAATGTGCATCTACTTGTCTCTTAGGTAATCCCAGCCATGTCTTAATTTGGCTCAATTTCAATTAAGCCAGAACCAAAATTTGAATTGTTTTTGCTGTTTTTGCAGTATTGTGTTTACCGCCCACACTATTACCATTTCCTTTTCTTTTAGAAGTTCCTTATCACTATTCCAAGTGGAATATCATGCAATGGAAATAAAACTACAAAAGCACAAAGCTACAATGTTAATTTGGGGCAAATGTCCATATTTATCGATTAATAGTCTTGTAGCTCTATCTGAAGCTGACTCACTTGTACACAGTTGGAAAGTGCCAACAATAAATTGTGTGGGTCAGCTTTCCCACAGCTGAGACAAAATACAACCTGAAATACACAGGTTAGAGGAGGAAATGTATTTGACTCATGTCCGTGGTTGGTTGGTTCCATTGCTGTGGGTCAGAGGTGAGAGGGCACGGGGAGCAAAGGTGAAGCAGAAAGGAGAGCCAAGAGGAGGAGGCCGGGGACCAGACACAGTCTCTAAAGTGATGTCCCCGTGAACCACTTTGTCCAGCCCCGCCTCCTAACAGCCCTTTCAACTGTGAGTTCACCAGTGTGCTGGCCCATTGGTGAGGTCAGTGCTCTCACCATCCAGCTGCCTCTCTGGGAATCGGCTGATCCAGTCATGTTGACCGTAAAGTTTAACTGGCCCAGTAACCATTTTCTTTAAGTCGACTGACTATCAAGAACTTCTAATACTGGCAATAAAAGTGACTTTGGTTTCAAGGAATCAGCAGAAGCTATTCTCCAGAGTCTTACCTGAGTGTGTCAAGTTACAACATTGTGTTTACCACTCAGCACAGTTACCATTTTCTTTAAATGAATAAACTTAATTGTTAACATTTTCTTTTAGAAGTTCACTTTATCACTGCTTTAAATGAAGTATCTATCACCGAGTCGAAATAAAAGTACAAAAGCGCAAAGCTACAGTGTTAACTTGGGGGAAATGTAATAGCTTCCAGTAGTGATGAAATTAGTAATCATATACTGGGATGCAGGTTCCTTACCCACTCGTTGCTGCCATCCAGTATGGAACATGAAATCCTTATTTTATGTCTTTCGTGTTCTCTTCATAATGGGCAAAACATTTTTGTGAGTTTTTTTGACTATTACAAAAAATTTAATATGAAAATGTGCATGACCCAATTTTCAGTCTTAATGAAACTAGCACTTAGAAGAGGAGACATGGATTTCTTTACTGAAATCATTATTTAAACTCATCCTGAGGCTTCCAGCACTAAGATTCTGTTCACTTGTGTTGCCACCATTCCAGTGTTGTTCACGAGTCGCCATCTCCTCATATTCATCTATCTTCTCATATTTGTCTAAGATTCGTAAAGGGATCACATCCCCTCGGTGTTTTCTGGATATGTCTGTCAACATTTAATTTCAGCAATAACTTCTTATTCATACATTTTATTGAGCAGAGGAGGGTGAACTTTGGTTGTGTTATCTACTCTGGGCTCAGAGCTCCTTTTATTCAGATTAGTTCCTATCTGGGTCTCACAGACAGCAGAGCCCCTGCTGTCATTCGAGCAGGGCCCGAAGCTTGGGCTCCATGTTCACACAGTTCCTGTCTCTACTTACCTGTGCCACACCACCTTCAGGGATAGATCTGGATGTCTTCAGTGAGCAGATATCTTCGCAGAGTACACAGATTTCTAAAGCCCACCACAGGACACCATCACTACCTACCTCTTCAGAAAGTAGGGTGAAAAGGAAGAGTCACCATCTTTCCTCAACAAATCTTAACATGTTGAGTTTCCTTCTCTGTAGATACAAGGAGTGGATTTCATAACCTCGCACTAGTGTCTTTTGCTGTTAGATGAAGGTTTCTGCTTGTGTCTGTCAGGTCAGTGGTTTATAATGCTTTTCAAGTCTCATTGGTATTATGTCAGTATTCCTCATTGATCTGCGTCTGAATGTTTTCCTCTTTACTGAAAGTAGTGACTGAAGTCTTGAGCTATTGGTGTAAAACTCTCCCTTCAGTTTTGTCAGTGTTTGCATCATGTAGTTTGGAGCCCTGTTGTTTGGCATACATGTATTTACAGTTGTTATAGCTTCTTGATGAATTGACCTTTGTATCAGTGCCCTTTATCTCCTGTAACAGTTTTGACTTAAAGACTTTTGTGTCTGATCTAGTACAGGCCATCCAACTCTTTTGGTTACTATTCACATGCAGTATCTTTTTCCATACTTTTACTTTCATTGTTTTTGTGGTTTTGAATCTAAAATGAGTCTCTTGTAGACTCATATATTTAGATCTATCTTGTTTGTATATCCATTTTGCCAATCTCTCTTTTGTCAGAAAAGCTTAATTTACATTTAAAATAATTACTGATAAGGAAGGACTTGTTCCTGTCTTATACATCTCTTTCCCCTCATTTCCTCAATTATTGCCTTATGTGAATAGTTGATTTTTTGTTTGTAGTGGGTTGTTTTAATTTCCTTCTCCTTTCCTTGTTTATGTATTTTTTAGATATGTTCTTTGTGGCTGCGATGGAGATGACACTTAGCATTTTAAATCCATAATTGTGTAATTTGAATTCTTATGTATAAATATCTGTCCCATTTATGTTGTCAGAAATTATACATATGTGTGTGCCCAGTGACCTGAGTTTGTAGCTGTTTTTGTGTATTTATCTTTAAAATCATGTATGAAATAAAAAAATGGATTTAGGACTCCAAAATAAACAATACTCACATAATACCAACTTATATTTGCTTGTGTGCTTACCATTATTAAGAACTTTATTTTTTGAGTTACTGTTTGGCATGCTTTCTCTCTCTCTCTCTCTGTCTCTCTCTCTCTCTTTTTCTTTTTCTTTTTTGAGATAAGGTCTTGTTATAGTTTAGCCTGGCTTTAAACTCACTGTGTAACCCAGGCTGGCCTCAAACTTTCAGTGATCTGTCTCAGCCTCTCAAGTGCTGAGATTACAGGCTTGTGTCACCAGGCCTGGCTCAGCATGCTTCACTTGGAGGACTGGTGTTATGGCTTGTATCTAGGTGTCTCCCCAAGCCTCATGCACTCGTAGGTGGGGCTTTTCGGAGGTGGCTGGATCTAGGGTGTGTGATGCTGGGATCAAGGATGCAAGGCTAGGATGAAGGGTGCGAGTGCTACCTGTCCTAACAGTGGGTAGCCTCAATAAGATACAAGGGACAGAAAGAGGCTGGTCGCTTGTTGCTTGCTTGCTACTTACCACCTTCCTGCCCTGCTTTGCTTATAACTATTTCTCCTCTGCGATGTCCCTCAGCCAGGCCACCCTGCCTTGCAGCAAGCCAGCTATGGTCTGAAACCTCTACAAACTGTAAGCCAAGTCAAGTTTTCCTCCCTTAACTTTGGGCGTTGGGTATTTTATATCAGCGATGAGAAAGGTAACAAAGATGACTGTCTTTAATGTTTCGTGCAGGGGAGGTCTAGTGATAATGAACAACCTCAGTTTTTATTTATCCACAGATGTCTTTTTTGAAGATCATTTTGCTGGATATGCAGACTGTAATCGCCATTGTTTTATAGCTCGTCCTCTTTGTTTCTGATGAGAAGTAAGCTGTTAATCTAATCGAAGGCTTCATGTATATCCCATGTACGGTTGAATCACTGCTCTTAGCATTCTTCTTGTAAAAACAGCTTCCAATAATAATGTGTTTTGGTGTGGGTCTCTGATTTATCCTGCTTTGAAATAATTGATCTTAGGTTTATAAATTCATGTCTTTTCTCAATTTTGGGGTATTTTGGCCGTTAGTACTTTAGATAATCTTTCTACCCCTGTCTCTTCTCATTCTAGTCTCCCATAGTTGTTGATCATCTTGATCATATCCTACTAGTCTTTCAGGCTCTTTCTTTATTTTATTTACTTTCTCCATACCCAGTATGCAGTTGTTTTAAGTTTGTTGGTGTTTGTTTGGCTTGTTGTTGTTGAACCTGCTAGTGAATTTTTCGTTTCAGTTGTTGTACTTTTCAGCTCAAGTGTTTCCTTGGTTCCTTTATATAATTTCTATTTCTTGATTTTGCTCACAGATAATTTTCCAGAGTTCTTTCAGTTCATTGTTTCTTTTAGCTTTTTGAGCATATTCAAGAGAGCTGATTTGAATTCTTTGGTCAAGTCAGTCTGATGTCCAGGCTTCTTTGTGGCTAATTTCTGTTAGACTACTTTTTCTCTTTTAATAGGCCATAATTTCTCATTTCTTTTTATGACCTGTAAAGGTGCTAGAAACTAGGCGTTCAAATGTTAGAATATCCTAATAGTAGGAATGTAGTTTTACCCCTTGCTCATGTTTTACAAGGTTTAAAAAAAGTCATCGAAGGCTGCAGTAGTCTGTTGAGTGGTATTCTATGCTACTTTTTGCAAAGACTATATTCTGTATTATTGCATGTGGTCACTGAAATCTCTCTTCCTTAGCTTGTGTTTTGCTAGTGTTTGGACAGAGCTTTTGTTGGATACCAGGAGCTAAATAAAACAAAACAGAACCCTCTCCTGACTTTGCATGTTGACTCTGTGATAGGGGATTCCCTCCATACTTTGCCAGCCTTGTACTGAGCGTGATTCTTTGCTTTCCTCCTTCCCCCTTCCTTCTAAATGCGTTTGAGCGTCCTGGTTCGGCAAAGATTCTCCTCTAGAGTTTCCATACGCACCTCCTGTGGAGTCTTACCATGTGTCTCAGCCATGTGAACTTTTATCCCAGGTGTCTGGGTGTTTACCTCGTGGTGTTCTTGAACAGTGTCTTCATTTTTCTAGTCTTAGGGTGCTGCGGTATGTCCTGTGGGGTGGCCCCCAGTTGGGTAGGACACACCTACACAGTAACTTGTGAACAAGGTCTTCTGCTGTCTGCTGAACCTGGAGGCAAGGACCTCAGCTGGGAAAGTAGGCAGCTGGTCTGGGAAGGGGGTAGGGAAAGGAAAAGTAAAAACTACACCACAGAGCTTCCTTACTGTTTCAAAGTTGCCACGTCCTTGAGTCAGTGTTTACAGCTGTGCTCTAAACCCTTGACTTGACTCCATAGTTCTGATAAAACTGGTTCTAACAGTCACTGCTGCTGTTTGATGTTTCTGTGGGACCCTGAATCTCAGAGCTTCCCACTCCACCAGGTTCCTGACCCTGTCTACTCTGAGGGGTCACAGGTAGAGATCAGTGAAGAGTTAGATGTTCAAGGTGTGCAGAAGCCCCGTGTGCACAGCTCAGGTCTGTGAGAGGGGGCTCACCCCCCACCAGCCCATCAGCCCTTGGCCCTAGCTGTGGGTGCCTGACGCTCACTGTTAGCATTCATCCTTGGTCCACCTAAAAAGATCATCCTGTGTGTGCCTCCAGGATGCTCACCATGCTTCCTTACCACTCATCCAGCCCGTAGGTGGCATCAATATCCCTGCTGGCTGTGCCCCTGCCCCATCCTAGACCGGGCTACCCTGCTGAGCTTGCTGGGACAGTCATGTTTACTGGCAGGCAGCCACAACTGGGGAATGGCTTGAGTTCTGACTTTGTTTTTCTAATTGGCGCTTTAGATCTGAGAACTTTAAAATCACTTATTCATGAGGCTTAGATTTCCATGTCAGCCACAAATGCTACCCATGACTGTAGAATGCAAACAAGTTCTCTAGAACCCAGAGTGGGTTTCAGGTATTTTATCTACTGTGCTTTTAGAGTTCCAGCCCCTGGAGGGGTCGAGTTTTAAACCGATGTGATAATTCCCCATCTGCTTCACTTTATCCCCCACTCCTCGGCATCTTACTTTCTCCCTCAGGGGCCCTCTGGAATAGGCCTTCTGCTCCCTCTTCCAGAGCTGCCACCTGTCCTTGGGTGTGCGCAAGGGAGCAGGGCGTAAGTGCTTTATCCTGCCAAGGTCTTTTGAGAGACGACTCATTAAAATATGTTTTTTCTATGTACATCATCATACAAGAGGGAAGCAATACATTACGCATAAACTTTATACAAAGGAGAGAAGGCAGCAAAGAATTCTGTGCCGTGAACTCAGAGCCATTGAGCCGTTGGGCCTCTGGCCTTCAGCATGGCTCAGAGAGGTGGAAGGTGCTACTGCTTGATGCAGGGGAGAAAGGACAAGTAGCCTGCCTGCTTCCTTGCCAGAGATGGTACTGGGACTTGTGTACTTGTCCTGGATATAGTGAGAGAACCAGAGAGAATGAAGCCACATGGAACAAGGCAGGCTCTGTCCCTCATGGGCATCTTGCAGATGCAGGCGTGGGTGTGCCTTGTGGATGCGTTTGTCCCAGGGGAACGAGGCAGGAGCGCTGTCTGTTTCATTCCCCTGTGTGCATCAGTGTCTTGCGCGATGCCTCAGGTGTAGTGGGCTCCTCGCCAAGGGAACAAGGTCCAGATAAGGTAGAGCAGCCCGTCTTGGAGGAATGGGCCTGAGGAGGCGATGTCACCGATGCCGGGTATAAAGAGGCACTTGGTTTTATTTTGCTAATTTGACTCAGCACATATTCTTCATGGAGTGTTATAATGGCAGATGGTCCCAATGTAAGATGCTTTGACTTAAGATTTTTCAACTTTGTGATGGTACAAAAACAATACACATTCAGTAGAAACCACACTTGGAATTTTGAATTTTGATCTTTTCCCAGCCCGTGATAACGTGTCTCCTAGTCAGCTGCATGACCACAAGGGAAACAGCCACGACTGTACAGTGTACTCAGTAAATCACACAAGCTTCTCAGTGCTTCATGGGAAGAGGCTTTGGGGATTTGGCACAGCTGTGGGCTCGTGTACGCACTCTGGGCACAACAAAGGCAGGTGAGGCTGAGCTCTGATGTCTCTGGTTGGGGCATTGAATGCATTTCCTGCTTATTCAGGCTCCATGAGAACATAGCCCTGTCTTAGGTAGAGGAAAGACTCGGTGTGACCGTTTTCACAGCTCCGCCTCAGCTGACCTTGCAGTTCTGTCGTGAGAAACCCCGTGTACAAGTCAGAGGTGCATTCCACACCTCAGCAAATCCACGGTAAAGTAGATAAATCATAAGCTGAACAATTGTAAGTCAGGAACTAATTCACGTGATAGCAAGGGAGAGCAAAAGTGGACTGAAAACTTCCTGATCTGAAACACCACTTGCCCAGTGTTGGCTTCATTGTACCAGTGGACACATTGGAAAGGTCTGTTGAAAACCTTGCAACTAATCTGAACTTCCGTGTACTAAATCAATAAATTGATCACCTGAACATTAGCAAAACTGATAATTATTGTAGGTACATTTTCACGTATTATTATTGTGTACATTGCACACTGTGTTACTGATGTCACCTTGAAGGGTGTTTTTTCCCAAATGTGATTTTGTGATTCTCATAAAATTGGTTCTTTAAAGTTGATTTCAAGTTAGTAAACATGAGATTGTTGACATTTTGAGTTATTCTTCTCTATTTGATGTCTTATTTGTCTTTGAAAAAAATATTCTTGATCCTAAGGTAGCTAGTAGGTTTAGAACAACTTCTGTTGAAGTGAGAATATTTTTAGTTTTTTTTTTATCTGAGAGGAAATATTCAGCTCAGTGTTTTCACAAGAACTTTTTGTACCTCCACTCGATACCTTTGTTGAAATAATTTTACAAGACAAAACGTCAAACAAATTGCCTCTTTATTCTTTTGAATGTTTGGCTAAATTTTGATGTGCTATGAAATTTATAAAGTCTTTATTCAATTAAAAATAGGAGCTCTATAAAATGATTCACTCTACAAATTAAGGTGTTCCAAAGCATATTTAATTAATTTCAAAATTTGTGTACACTTTTAGCTTTAAATATGCATCTTTTCAGTTCATTACTTGATTTTATGGGAGTTACTTTCACTATGTGTGTATTTGTAAGCTTTGATTTCGGTAATTACAGTTTACCAAATATTTTACAAGTTGACTTTTCAGCAACAAAAATGCTTTGTTCAGTTTTGGTAAATCATCAGCTCTCTTTTCTCCCTAGTAACCGGGATTGAACCTGGTGTCACCCACTGAGTGACATCCCTAGCTCTCTATTTTTTTGTGCCAGAGTTTCAATAAGTTGTCCAGGCTGGGCTCGAAATGGCAGTCCTCCTGCCTCAGGCTCCCAGAGTGCTGGGATTACAGGCTTGTGTCACCATGCCCAGCTTTCAGCTGATGTTGAACAAAGTGCAGTTCAAGCTTAAAGCGCTCACCAAAAAGGATCCAAATCATTTTGTGATTCTTGGATTGGTTTTCAAGGTAGTCCTTTGAGCATTTAACAGGTGAGCGGCAAAAAGAGTACTCACTGCTATGATAGAGCATTTTAAACTTTGGTTTAATTGGTTTTCATTAATGTGCTTTAGGAAAATCTATATTTGTGTTAAAATAACAAAAACAAATAATGATCTGCACTGAGGACTAGGGAAATAGCTTTGTGGTAGAGCCCTTGCCAAGGCCCTGGGTTTGATTCCCAGCATGACAAAGCAAAAACAGACCACAAGTGCTGCACTGAACATTCATGCTATTATTTATAATAATAGTAGGTCTTAACCTTCCGAGGCAGGATTCAGCAGACCTTTTTTATGTAAAGGACCAGACAGTAGATGTTATATTTGTGGGGTGAGTGTGTCTGTCACAGCTGCTCACAGTTCTGCCATGGTACCTGAAAGTAGCTGTAGATGCTATGCGAATGTGGAATGTGACTATGGGCACTGAGATGAGAATTTCATACAATTGTGTGAATCACAGGTTTTTATTCCTCTTTTAGCCTTTTTCCGCCCACTGAGAGTTGTACAAACTATCCTTACCATACACACCTTGCCAGAACAAGGGAGGTGGATTTGACCCATAGATTATAGTTTGCTGACCCTCATCCCATGATTTGGGCAGAAAAAGAGAAAATAAAATCAAAGTGACTTATGATTTTTGTTTGAAAACTGGAACCATCTAACTGCTTGTAAAGTCCTTCCACAGCTAAAGGGGCCAATGATTATTGTGTCACATTTTCTATGCATAGGAAAACATTCGGGGGGGAAAACACCATAATTAATTAGAACAGTCCTTTGATCTAAGTGGAAGGTCATGCTGCAGTTCTTTGAATGTCTATTCTATAGCCGCTTGACCACTGTCTTCTTAGCAAACAGCTCTGAAGCAGGTGTTGTTACTCATTCAGAGTTCTTCTGGCTCTCATGGTTCACTGGTGGGACTGTGCACCCATGGTCAGTGTAGACTGGCATGCAGATTACACATTCATGATTAACTCTCTTGAGCAAAGAGAAATCAGTGCTTACATTAGTCTTGTTTTTTAATTTTTAGTTTACTGCTACTACCAAGGCTTTTTGCCAAATAAAAGTAATCAAAACAACAAAATATAAATAGCAGGGGTTTCCATCACTCACTAAATGACAGAGCTGTAAGACTCGTCTCCTGTAATTGTTTCCCATGTGTTGTGGCTTGTGTCTAGATGTCCCCCCCCCAAAGCTTTATGCTGTCATAGGTGGGGCTTTTCAGAGGTGGCTGGATCTAAAGTGTGCGATGCTGGTATTAAGGGTGTGTGGTTACTAGATTAGTCCACTGATTGGTTTGGCATAGTTCTGGGTGTGGGTAATGAGAAGGCCCACCTTGGGTACGGGTAGTACAGCCTGAATGGATATGAAGGGACAGAAAGAAAGCAGGCCTGCTGCTGGCTCTTTGCTGCTTTCTGCCTGCCATGGACTGTTTCTCTTCTGCAGTGCCCCTCTGCCATACCACCCAGCCTTGGAGCCAGCCAACTGTGAAGTGAAACCTGTCTCTACAAACTGTGAGCTACAATAAACCTGTCTTTCTTTAACTTTGGGTGTCAGCTATTTTGTCTCAGCAACAAGAAAAGTAAGACACTACGTACTGCACACTCAGGATCCACTGACTCTAGCAGCCTATGGTCTTACCAGTGTGCTCAAGGAAGTGTGTGCTACCTTGAACCTGGAAAAGGGCCAGAAAATCGGCAATTTATTGCTGCTTGCCTCGGGGCATAATAGTGGGAACAAAAAAAAAAAACCATCGCATACTTTTCTATTTTTCTACTTTTCTATTGTAAGTATGTACTTTTAGTATTAGAGTAGCTGGCTGAACATCTCAGTAGCTACACCTGGCGATACAGGAAGCAGTCTTTGTGTTTACCCATGTGGTAAGACAAATATGTGCTTAGTATGACACCTCATAAATTGAACCGAAAGTATTCATAGGTTTGTTGTTCTTTTAGCATGACTTTATCTTGCTAAAATTGCAGGAATGTAAAAGACTTATGGGTGTGGCCTTCAGATTTGTAGAATGACAATGACACTGAGAAGATTTGGTTTCCTTCAAAATTGCCTGAGGTCTGATGACTAAAGCACCCACCAAGAAAGAAAAATAACTGTTAATCTGGCTGCTATCAGCGCCTTGTTAGAGCAATTTGTGGGTAACTGTCAAGAAATTCACACACCATCTGAATGCATGACTACTGGTTTTTCATGGCTGCTGTAGCTTTCGGCTGTATGTGCCCAGAAAACCTTCAAAATATGGCAGAAGAATTTATGCCCTTGTAGATGCAAAGACATTATGCTTTCAATTTAGAAGTTTATCCTGGAACTCAGGCCCTAGGCCCTTATTCATATGGTAATTAAACAAATGATGTTGTGAGGAGACTTGTTGCTCCCATCTCCTGAACTAATTGGAATGTGATTTGAAAATTGGTTTACCTGTTTCCAATTGATGTTACATTTACTAACAGACTCAAGTTGACCAATGTATAAACTGTACACAAGAACAAAGCTGAAATTCAAAATGAAATGTTTGCAGTTTCAAAACAGAGAATCATACAGTGCAGTCTTTGGAGTTCAGAAATACATAACATTGGCCTTGTGTGTGGCGAAGAAAAACAAACTGGTACTGCTGATGTCAGCATGTCAGCATTGCACCATGATGGAAGTATTGACGGGGCAACCTCCACAAAACTGAAGCCTCAGATGGTAACTTTCTACCACAAAACCAAAGGCAGAATAGACATTGTCAATGAATTATGCAGCAATTATGTAACATTGTATACATGCAGCAATGCTCAAAATACAAAGCGCTGGCCAATGGTTATGTTTTACTTGATCCTAAACATGTATGGGATAAATATTTTGATAGTTTACAAAGAAAATACCAAGTCCACAGGAAAACCATGCAAAAAAAAAATTGTAGAGCATATTGGTGAGCTGACAAGTGAAGAGGCAGACCCAGCATCACAAAGACCCACTACGACATCAGGAAAAACAAAAAGGTGTCAACTGTGCCCTACAAAAAAGGTCAGGGAAATAAAACATAGATGCTATCAGTGTAAATGAGACATGTACGTGGAACATGCAGTTTTCTTATGTGGAAACCATCTTGGGGGTGACATTTGAAGCAAAAAGTATTTCTTTGGTAGACTTTTGTTTGTGTTTACATTGTAGTTCACATAGGAATTTATTTCTTGTGTTATCTTTTAGGTTTTGTAAGCAAGTACACACTGATGTGATGAAAGTGTTGATGTTTATCCTAAATGCGCAATACATATAAAAAATTTAGTACTTTATTTTACTGATATTTTATGTTACTGCTCACTACACATTGTATAACATAGTAAGAACCTCGTGACAAAACAGCAAGACTGGCAAGATGTCAGCTCTGTCCTACAAAAAGGCTAGGAAAGCAAAACACATGTGCTGTCAGTCTAAGTGATACATGTGTATGGAATGTGCTGCTGTTATGTGTGAGGATGGCCTTAGGTGTGATAATTGAAGTAAAGATTATTTTTGCTGTAGAGTTCTACTGGTATTTTTATTGTAGTTCATATAGGAGTATATTTCTGTTATATTTTAGACTTTGTACACCAAAAAACAGTCGATGTTGAAAATTTTTGATGCTTTGTTATGGACACTCAATAAATATAAAAAATTCAATACTTCATTGTTAAATTTTTTCTGTTAAGTACTCATTGTTTAATATAAAATTAAAATTAATAATTCATCTACTGTAATGTTAGAAATAATAAGCGAGAGTACTATATGTCCATGATTCTATGCCAATTAGGGTTACGCCCCCATCAGTGACCTGGTAAAGCAAGAGCTCTCTTCACAGCAGGTGTGTCTAGAACACTACTAGACAGGGTTTTGACAGAACAAAGTATGTAAACGGCATCTATGAAACCCATACTGGCTTATTCTAATGCAGTGATGAATCACATAATTAAAAATGGAAAAACTCAAAGGCCCACCCAGTTTGGATACTGAGATAGCAGGTGGATGCCAGGACCATTCTCAGCAAACCAGGACATGTGGTTATCCTATTTAAATCCACAGAATTAACTTTTGCTGCAACATGGAAGCTCTTCTTTTCCCTTGTCCCAGTTCAGTCAGTAAAATAGCCTCCTTTTAGGTTCCTCTGACACTCTGCTTGCTGGCCCCCTTTTTACTCCACGCCCGCGTCTGCAGGACTGTTGAGGCCCAGATACAATCGCAGCTGTCCCTGCCTTAAAACCCCGCAAGCGAGCGAGCTACCCGTGAGTGTCGGTAATGCTTCTTCAGCTGTGCTGTGCTCTGAAATCCCGGGCACGTAGCTGCAGGGTAGCTGCAGATTTTTGTTCCTGTCCCAGAGATTAAGTTCCAGAGGTCTTGGGAAAGCACTGGCACATGGGAAATTAAGGCCTTGTCTGTCTGTTACTGCCTTACCTGCCATCTCCCCGCGTCATCTCCATGCCCTGCTTGGTACTGGGCATTTTGTGATAGAGTCTAGGTCTCAGATCATTTCTGGTTTTCTGTGTATTTCTATAAATACTTTATTTTGTATTTATTTTTTGTTTTGCTTTTTTGTCAGTTTAGTTTGTTTTGATTTTGTTTTTGCAGTACTGGGAATTGAACCCAGGGTCTTCGCACTGAGCTATATCCCCAACCCCTTTTTTATTTTGAGACAGTCTTGCTGAGTTGCCCGGTTTGGAGTCAAACTCATAGTTTTCCTGCCTCAGCCTCCAAGATGGCTGGGACAACAGGTACACGCTGCTCAATACTTAGAGACAGCTGCCCATCCATATCCTGTTGAGACCACTGTCTCTCCATGTTGCCCTTGTCGTGAGCTGAGAGCCCAGTGAGTCACAGTGGGACTGCGTTGTCACCGCACTTAGCCACTGTGGACCTCGTGGTCTGCCTCGGAGACTTCTGTTTCCTCCAGGGTCAGCCAGTGTGCTGACTTTCACTTTCAGATTTAAAAAAATTCTGCTTTAGGGCAAATGGAAAACGCCCCCAAACATTAACAGCTTCTGCTGTGTTTTGAAATAAAACAGCAATCGTGTGCCTCTCCAGCCAGGAGAGCACCCATAAGTGAAGTCTGGAAGGTGCTAGAAGCCCGCAGCTCTCCGGAGGTGGAGCTGGGGGCCATCGGCGAGGTTCTCGGCCAGTTTGGTAGGTGGGTGGCAGTCTGGCTCCTCCGGCTTTCCTGCGTGCTAGTACAGGCAGGACCAGCCCCACTCTGCAAGAACCAATGCAGAGCTTCGGGTGGCCAGCACTGAACCTGGAAAGTACTTCTCCTCACTTGTGCTTTTGCTTATAAGTAGTGATATTTAATAAAAGTGTCACCATAGTTTTGTCTGTTTTCTATGAAACTGGGTAGGCATTTTCCAGAAAAATATAAGCCAGGCAGGGAGATTATATCCCAGGCTCTAGAACGGTGCCTAGTATGTAGTAGTATCTGTAGGGCATGGTGGGGCACACCTGTAATCCCATCTACCCGAAGGCTGAGGTAGGAGGAGTGCGAGTTTGAGGCCAGCCTCGGCAATTTAGCAATAGCTTGTCTCAAAAAAAAAAAAAAAAGACAAGACCGGGAACATAGCTCAGTGGGCAAGCACTTGCCTAGCATGCCTGGGGGCCTGGGTTCAAACCCAGGGCTGGGGTCAGCGGTAGTGTCTGACACTGCGGTCAAATGAACGAAAAATATTTAGGGTAGGGTCCAGTGCATCAAGCTGATTTGTGATTTAAGGTTTTTTTCTATGACAGATTTTTACAGACATTGTAGAGTTTTGTGAAGACTTTTTAAAAAGTAGTTAGAATTACCTTTGGTATCTTCTCCCAGATAATCAACTTGAAACCAGAGTTTTATGCCTATCACAGTGTTGAAAATGTTCATTTTTAAATGTCTTTTTGTTTTGTTTTGTTTTTGTCAGTAATGTGTTTGCAGAACATAATAATTACATTTATCGTGGAGACTTTGTACATAACACGTCTTTATCCACTTTTCTTCTCCTTCCTTTTCATCCTTCCCTGCTCCTTCCAACTCTTGCTCAAAAATGTTGTCTTTTTGACACATGCGTAAGCAAGAATGGTGCACAGCATCTCTTAGGAGATCAGCAACCAAGGTCTCCCCAACAGGAAGGGGGTTTAGCCCACCATCTTTCCTTTAAATACCCAAAAGCAAGGAGCATAACTTGTGGAATTGTAAATTCTAGTAGTGTTGAAGTTAAAAATGCAGAATAAAAAGCCAATTGCTAATACAAATATTGTGACTTTTAGTAGTACAAGTCTTTATAGAAGCATACATTAGTGATTCTCTACCAAGAACAAGTGCTTTTTGAGGTTAACAGTTATAAACTGAGTAGCATGATATTTATATAGCATGTTCTTCTCAAAGGTTAACAGTCTCAGGTATTCTGTGTGGGATGTTACTAATTAATTTGGAGAGGTTATTTAAATAAATGTCCTTTCTTTCTCCAGTGTCTTTGTATACAAAGTTCACTGTTCAAAGAACACCGTCCATTTAATCATATTTTATTTTTAATGTAAAACTTCCCTCAAATTTTAAAATCGGTCAAGCTAGGAAAAAGGATCTCTCTGTTAGTTTAAGCATCTTAGATAATTATTTATTTTGTACCTGTTTTTATTATTTTGTTTTTGAAACAGAGTCTCACTATGTAGTCCAAGCTGGCCTCAAATTAGTGATCCTCCTGCCTCAGCCTCCTGAAGGCTGGAATTACAAGTGTGTGTCACCAAGTACACTGTTAGGTGCCAGACACTTCAAAGTTCGGAGGACACAGCAGAAAACAACAGATGAGCTCCTACCCTCGTAAGCTCATGTAGACCACAAAGAAGACAAGCAAGTCAAAATGGTGACATGGTATTAAGTGCTCAGGACGAAACAGAAGGCAGGGAAAGGGGCGAGGAGTGGGGCCGGGGCAGAAAGAGGCCAGGCCCCCACTCTGCCGCTAAATAGGGTCTGTTAGCACAGTGACGTAGGTCAGTCATTTAGCTTAGAGTCTATTGTTTTCTCCTGAATAAGTTAGTAAAAGCAGCACACACTCATCTTACTTACTTCATAGGGTTGTGTGGGTAAAAGCAGTGTTATTAGCAGAAAGGCATTATGAGTACACATAATAAAAATTGCTAGCTTTATCCAGTCTTAGCTTATTGAATCTTGACAGTAGTGATCCAAGTCAATGCCAGTTTTCCAATTTATTCCTTAACTCAGCAAATATTTGTCGAGTATCTACATGCTGGGCACTAGGGATACAGCAGGGCTCAGACAAGAATCTCTGAAGTTCAGTATTGTTAGCTTTTGTCAATTAACTGGGAAAGTAAAAATGTTTGTAAACCTAAAATACAAACAAAACAACAAAATCAGGTACAAAATAAATAAGAATTATCCAACATGCTCAAAACTTAGTATGGTTTTGTTTTCCCATTACTTACTATTGGGTTCATTTAAAATTGTAATTAATCAGTTTCTTTCATCCCATAAGCATCTTAATTTTAGACATGACCATGGAGTTGCTTTACAGGAATTGTACTTTAGTGCTACAATTCATAATGGTGCTCAGAGAATGCTGAGTGTAGAAAACTCACGATGATCATGTGGGTCAGGAGAAGCTATGTGCCATTCACTCATCAAGAGCTTCCAGCACATGGGTATCCAACTTTTGGCCTTGCCTGGGCTACATACAAAATACAGTATAGTTAATGTATCTACATAACAGAATTTCCCTTTTTTTTTTATTGTGACATTAAAATAAAATAACACACCAAGCCTAAGTGTAATAATTAAGTCAGAAAATGTATGCATCTGCTTAGTACCAGTAACATCTGTCTTTGCAGACCTACAGTGTGTAGGTGGTTGGGGCACTGTCACCAGCAGTCAGTGGGTTTCACTCGTCATGCCATGTGGCACCTGTAACTGTGAATACCTGGGCCTTCATTTCAGTGTGTGTGGCGGGTATGGGCGGCAGAGTTAGTACTGTACTGCTCACCCCCATCACCACCATCCTGTTGTCCCCTGTGTGATCCACACCTAAGCACCAAGGCAACTCATTTTGAGGCATGAAAATTATTGCAGAAAATCACACAATAATGTTTAAAGTTTATGATCTTGGCGGCGCGGGGGGGATGGCTGTCCAGGGTCATGGCTTGGACATGGCCTGACAACCAGATTGTGAAAACCACATGCTGGAATTTAAGTTGATGAAATGCTGACTGGTGAATGAGCTAAATCCTCCTCCATTTGAGAGAGAGGTGAGAGAAAGACTCTCACCTCTTAATTTGGACTCTTAATTTTTCAGAAGTCAATATGTTATTTGAAAAATGTATAATCTCCTATTAAACAGTGCAGATTTCTTAATACTTATTCATTTATTTATGTTATCTGAGTTTTTGTTGTTTGTTTGTTTGAGACAGAATCTTTCATATAATTCACGCTAGTCTCAAACTCACTCAGACTTGCAGCAGTCCTTCTGCCTCAGCATCCTGAGTGCTAGGATTACAGGTGTGTGCCACCACGCCAGCTAAAGTCCTTAATTGAGCAAGCAAGAAATCCAGGAGTAACATTCATTTAATTTTTTTTTATTTTTATTTTTACCAAGAACATGTATTGGTACATTGTATGCATAATGATCATAATCAACATGGTTATTTTGTACCTGTACATGATATATCTTGGTTTCCCCCTTCCCCTCCCCCCTTCCATTCACCCACCCCTCCCTATTTGCAACAAGTTTATTTATGTTTTTCCATTTTTTTCCTTTCATCTTTTCTTTTAACCTTCCTTCTTTATCCCCCTTTTCCCTATCTAGTTCTCCTCTCTTTTGAATACTATCTTTTTTTTTTAACATAATATCTGTTATACCCCTTTGTCCTTATTTACACTTATGGTTTCTCATATCAGAGAAACAATTCCATGTGTATTGATAAGTGTCTGATTTATTTCACTTAAGAGTATGTTCTCAAGGAACATTCATTTACATACAAATGACTCTAGTTTATCCTTTTTATGACGGTGTAGTACTCCTTTGTGTAGAAAACCACATCTTCTTTAGCCATTCATTAGTTGTTAGGCATTTAGGTTGTTTCCAAGACTTAGCTATTACAAATTGTGTTGCTATGAACATGGTTGTACATATATCACTATGGTATGATGATTTTAATTCTTCTGGGAAGATACTAAGCAGAACAAAAATACCACAAAAACGCATGGAAACTAAACATCCTTCTGAACAACAGCTGGGTCACAGAATAAATTAAAGAAGAAATTAAGCAATTTATTCAGTTTAATGATAATGCCAATACAACGTACCGGAACCTATGGGATACAGTACCGGAACCTATGGGATACAGTGAAAGCAGTACTATGAGGGAAATTCATTGCATTGAACTCCCACATCAGGAAGACAGAAAGAGCCCAAATAAACAATTTAATGTTGAACCTCAAACGTCTAGAAAAAGAAGAACAAATCAAACCCAAAGCTCGAACCAGAGAGGAAATTATTAAGATCAGAGCTGAAATTAATGCAGTTGAGACTAAGAAAACAATACAAAAAATCAGTGAATCAAAGTGTTGGTTCTTTGAAGGAATAAATAAAATAGACAAACCCCGAGCCACTCTTATCAAAAAAAGGAAAGAAAAGACCCAAATTCATGCAATAAAAAATGAAAGGGGTGAAGTCACAACTTGACCCTATGGAAATCCAAAGCATCATCAGCACCTACTTCAAGAACCTCTACTCAAACAAGATGGAAAACACTGAAGAAATGGACAGATTCTTAGAAACATATGAACTACCAAAACTGAATCAAGAAGAGATAAATAATCTAAATAACCCAATATCAGCCATTGAAATTGAAGAGGTAATTAAAAACCTACCAACAAAGAAAAGCCCAGGTCCTGATGGTTTCGCAGCTGAATCTATAAGAAATTCAGAGATGATCTAATACTACTATTCCTCAAACTCTTTAATGAAATCGAAAAAGAGGCAGTACTTCCAAAATCATTCCTGGAAGCAAGTATTACCCTGATACTAAAACCAGAAAAAGATCCCACCAAAAAAAGAGAACTACAGACCAATTTCCCTAATGAACATAGATGCAAAAATTTACATTCATTTAATTTTAAAAAATGATTTTGATTACGGCCAGAGGAAGGGGAAGTGTCAAGGTAGTATGTCGTGGCTAGTTAAGACTGACTGGCCTGATTTCCCCCCTCTACATGCGTGGAGGGGAATGTCGAGCCTGCATTGCTTCAGTTTCCTTTCTGGGTCGATCCTCTGCTGGTGGGGAGGTAACTTAGCTCTTGGGATTCCCCGCTCCTGCTTTCCCGGGCTGTGAATGACGACTCGTGAGCGCGCTGCCTCATTAGCCCACCGTGAGTATGAGAGGAAACTTTTCTTTTGCTGGTTTCTTACTCTAACCTTTTCCTTCCTGTTGCTTTGTGCTTTCCCTTTTCTTCTTTTCTTTTTTTCTTTTTTTGAGGCATATTTCTGCTCAAGATTAGAAAGGGAGGAACCCTAAAAATTTTGGTTAGCCTTTCTCTCCTTTACAACTGAAACTTTCTAGTTAAATCTATAGATCATGAATACTCGTCTACAAGGGTGCCAAACATAGTCCTTTTAAGTAAGGAACACATACCCCGTCTCTGGGTCAGATGAGATTTTAAAATCTTGCTCGTCCAGGAGGACACACATGAGGACGTGCCCAGCTGTCCTGAGCACAGTCCCCCGACCAGCAGGCTCAGGAGACTGAACCTGAGACACGGTGGAGAGAACCGACCTCTAGGTGGTACGAGAGGGAGCTGTTTCCATGAACAGCACATATACGGACCAAAACACTTAAGACTTCACAGGAAGGATTTCTAAACTGTCCTTTCTTCTCCTTTTCTGAACCAAATTACATAAACTCAGTCTGCTTAGAAGCCACAGCTCCCCTTCTGGGTGGCTGGGATCATGTCCCGAGCCGTGCAGATACAAGTGGCTTATCAAGTGACGGTTGACGCCATGCATGGGACTTGGTGAAACCTATAGACTTATGCCTGGAAGGAGTCCAGTGGTCCACTTTTGTTTCCCCTCACTGTCTCTTACTCTTAGAAAAGGCCCCGACATCTCAGTTCTCCCCTTTCCCCACCCCTGGATTTAATTCTCGTGTGCGGGGGAGGGAACAAGGAATGCACTGATGAATATGCCTTTACTAAGAATGTAATTTGTGATTGCTAGACAATAGATTCAGACTTTAATCTGTGAGTTCCTTCAATATAAATACCAGATCGTAAGCTTTGCAGAGTAAATTTAGATAAAGCCTAGACAGTGCTGGTATGAGAAAACTTGCTTGGGTGACTAGAGGAAACAAGGTTCCCAGAGACTTCTTTGTCCTAGGGCCCAGGGCTGAGATTTTCTCTAAACTATTACCAGTCTCTGTTTGTCCCCTGCATCTCCCCACAGGATTTAGGATTTCCAATGTTGCTTGTCTCTCTTGTGTCAGCTCACTCAGGATACTTAAACCAGGCCCTGTCTGGGCCCCCTTCTAAAGAATTGAAGCGCTTGTTTGCCCCTGCTCCCTACTGGGGGACAACTGTGACCTGCTTGCTTGCCTGTAGGTTGGCAGTGACACCACCTCTCCCCCTCAGAGGGTATAGCCATTAAAAAAAAAAAAGCATAGATTCAGTATTAATAGCCTGCTCAAACTCTTCTAAAGGAGGCTTCCTGGCGCACTCTCCATTTGAGGTGTAACACAGGCACCATTGTAAGAGGGGTCGTAAAGGCCCTGGTCCAATTCCACAGGGGGGAAGACCTCAGAGGGTGCTGGCCTAAATCCGTACATAGGTAAGGCAGACAAATACTGACAATGGTGACGGCCCGTGAGGGATTCAGGTTTCTATGCACTTGAACTCCCTGTTTGTTGTGTACCCCGGGAGGAAGGTGTTGTGGGTTTGAGCCCCAGACAGGCTTCCTCAGGAGGAGAGATGTCCTGGGTAGATACCTTCACCAGGTTGAGTCCCAGACAGGCTTTCTTCCACCTTAGGCAGGAGGAGAGATGTTCTAGGTAAAGCCTACAACACGGTGCGGTAAGTCCTGGATAGGCTTTCTTCCCCACTTCAATGGGGGGAAATTTTCCACTTCAGTGGGTATAAAAGTGACCATTACTTTCAGTCTTTCTCTTCCTTTAGATGGGGATTGGACAGTCAGCCGTTCCACCATGATCGCCCCTGAAATGTCTTCTTAGACACTGGAGAGATTTAGATCCCCAGAGTTTAAAAAGGAAGGCCCATGTCTTTTATTATACTAGAGCATGGCCAGGCTATCCCTCGGCAGATCAGAAAAGGTAGCCAAGTGTGCGGGGGCTATAAATTAGAAGACCATACACCAATTAGAACTATTTTACAGGAAGGAGATAAAAGAGAGTGAAATAGCTTATGTCCAGTTGTTCTTTGTTCTTAGAGACACCCTGAGTAGCTATCTCAATGTTAGGCTGACCCTTATCAGTTGTCTGCTTTGGGACCAGTCTCCTCCCCGTGTCTGAACAGGGAGGGATCCAACTGTGGGGCCCCAACAAGATGAGAACATAATCCAGACAGGCCCCCCTCTGTTCACTCCTTCAGAAGAACACAGGCGCAGGGAGATAGAGGGGAAAAAAAGGAGCTCCAGATATGGGTTATGTCATAAACCAATGAATAGTTGTCCCTGATTCATAAATGGCCATGGCCAGATTTATCTGAGGGCACTCTGATTTATAAACTGTTGTCTTATGTGTCCTTGTCTGTCTGTCCGTCCAAATTTGGCACCAGTGGCCAGTTACAAGGCCTACAGCTGTTTTGTTTGAGCTCACTGATTTTTTTTGCCTTTTGAGATTTCCATTAGAAAAAGTTGGCATAGCTTAAAATATTTATGTCTGCAGTTTAAGCTGGCTATAAATAAATGTCATTTAGGTTAAAGAGATGTTTTAAGCCAGGTTGGCAATCAGTGGTTTTAAAAACACAATGCCTGTTATTGTCTATGTACAATAAATTGAGAGTCTTTCATTGGACAAAAAAAAAAATTAACATATTGTTAATAATCTGGTTCTCACGAGTCATCTGAGAAATTAAACAGGGACTCCTTAGGCTTGGGAAAACTGCTGGACAAGACTCCCCTTGGTGAATAAAGAAGCAGCTGCCTGGAAAACAATTATTCCAGTCTTTGTTCACTAATGGAACTTCCAGTAATTTCCACAGCCTTATGAGAGACACACCCCAATGAATAATATTATTATAATATGTTTATATTGGTTATCATCCAAGGGTTAAGGGATAAATATGTTATTGTAATACGTTTATTTTACATTGGTTGTCATCGTATTATGATTTACATTGGTTAAGTTTTCTATAGAGAGAATAGGGTTCTGTTATTAAAAGATGCTCTTAATATAAAACTAAATTAAGAGACAAAGATTTCTGTATAGAAACCTTTACAAGTGTCTATAGACACTTGTCATTGCTGACTCCATGGTGTACCAAGTATATTCATGCCTTCTGGGTATACAGGTTTTCAAAAAATACAAAATTAAGATTGTTTATGGCTGTAAGTTTTTTTTTTTCCTTCCAAACTCAGATATCAGCCTTTCTCTTGTGTTCCAGCTACTTATAAAACAAGGAGCATGTCAAGCCAACATGAGCCCAATAAGCAAATGATAATTTTTTTCTCTTAAAGCTTAAATAATATATGCTATATGTGTCATGACACTTAGAGATACTAAGGTACTAAACAGTCCAGACAATATCGCAGTAAAAATTAAAGGTTAGACATTAATAACTTTGATGGCATCTTATTAAAAGATAACAAATTAAGTAATGGGTTTCTGTATGTGATTTAATATCTTATAATTAGATATGGTGCCTGACTAGAGCTATTCTATACTAAGATGGGACATTTAGGTTTCAGAAATAATAATGTCATCATGATTGTCATGCTAGAATGCGATATGGTTATTGATCTCTTTTTTTTTCCTGTAAAAGTTTCTAATTGTCACCTGTTGCAAGAACTAATTCTGAGATAATTGTTCTAAGATAATTGCTATCTTTTCTAAGGACTACTTTACTGCTTAAGTAGACTCTTATGAGAGGCTGTCAGCCCCTGTAATACTCGTATCATCATTCAAAGGGGCCTACTAAATAGAGACAGGTTCAAGACCTGCGCCTCATTAATGAGGCTGCGGTGCCTCTGCATCCGCTTGTGCCAAATCAGTCCTTATACTTCATTGACACAGATTTCAGCCTCAGCCAGTTTCTTTTCTGTCTTAGATCTTAAAGATACTGAGCAGGCCCCTTTACCAACTTCTTAAAGAGACCCAGGACTTAGACATCCTAACAGTAGCACAAAGAAGAACCTGTGTGATTATAAAAGCTGAATGTTATATATACATTTCTGACTCTTCTGCTAAAATCCCCGTGGCTGTTCAAGATGTTAAATGACAGAGGCTGCCAAACTCCAAGTGGTCTTCCAGACGAAACCCACAATGAAGCTGCCAGATGTCTTTTACTGAGGCCCATTGGACAAAACCTCCCTGCTGAAGATTTCCGTCCACTGCTCCCCAATTACGACCCCATTCAGGTCGAAGAAGCCAGATTGGTCTTCGGCTGATTCACCAACAGCAGTTGGATGGTTTTCTCAGAGGGGGGAATGTAGGGACAGGGGTTTCCACAGGTAGAGAAAGATAGGGTAAGGGCCCCACTGATCTTCATTAAGAATCAAGAAGAAAACTTACTAAAAGTATTTTCTGCCTCTACCACTGAAGGCAGCTTCTGCCTTCACAAGTAGACTCTACAACAGTTAGGGTAATTAGGAAGATGAAGGAAAGGCTAGCTGGACTGGGGAAGGGCGCCAGGCAATATAATTAGCAACAAGTAGCCCCCACACCTATCTGACAGAATGCAGGAGGACAATAAGAGACAGCCACCTAAAGACTCTTATTTAATATATGAGATGCACACACACACCCCTCTACATATACATATATTTATGTTATGTAGTATTATACCAGATACACACGTGTCCCCTTAATCGTTAAGTAAGCTGCCTTCCTGTTAAGCCCTCCCCCTTCACTTATTCATTACAAAGAAACAGGAAGAAGCAAAATGGCCAGAAGGCCTGTGTTAGGATCAAAGACAGTTACAGGCAACAGAGCAGATATCCACAAGTGCCCACCTGGGAGATGGGAAAGACACTAGTCCCCAATAAAAGGAGCCAGAGGTAAGTATTCGTGGGCTTTCACCTTTGAAACCCCCTGCCACTTCATGGCAGCTGTCTGTCTTCTTTCTCCTCCATCTTCTTCCCCTGCATAAACTGCCCTTTGTTATTTAAAAAAAAAAATGAGCGCAGAAGTCTGGCTGGTAAGACAGATGAGGATTTGTGATTTAAACATACAGCCCTAGAGGTTTGGGGCAGCCACGCTGTCCCCTTGCTAATTCAGTCAATATTCAGCATTCAGTTTTGTGGTGGGAACAGTGGGTCACAACAGCGCCCTCATGTGAATGGGCTGACATATTCTTAGAGGTGGCCACTCCTGACCTCTGGTGCTCATTCTGTGACGTTGGCCATGTTGCTGTCCGCTGTCTCATCTGTGACGTGGGTGCTACCAGGAGATGAGACTCAGATGGGTTGATCTGTGTTGAAGACTTAACCCAGTGCCAGCAGTTTGATAATTACGAGCTGTCAGAGTTTGATAATTACGAGCTGTCGCTGCTGATAAATCAAGGTGGGGGTGTTTCGTGGAAGTGTGAAGACCGTGCGTGCCATCTTGGAGAGTTGGCACTGGGGATGCTTAGGCGCCTGGCAGTTTAGGAGTGAGCCCTTGAGAGCTCAGCCGTGGCAGGAGGCGTTTCTAACCCTCTGTCTTGGGGCAAAGAAGCTGGGGTCTGTGGCGAAGGGCATCTCAGAGGGAGAACCAGAAAGGTGCTTTGCCTGCCCCATCCTCTGCAAGAGAGCTTACTGTGCAACGCGGGTGCTGAAACTACCAGGCCACTGCCAAAGGGAGGTCCCACTGAGGCAGACCATGTGAGATCGGAGGTCGAGGAAGCAGTGTGCAGTGTTACACCCTTTTCCATACTGGCCCTTTCTTTGTGTTACGGTGACTTTTTGATGTATTTGGGCTAGTTTCTTGTGTGTCTCACATTATGGATTCATCTGCTTATTTCCTGTAATTTTTTTCCCCTGTACTCTTCTAAATTAGGAGTTTGGGTTTAAAGGCTCAGTGGGACTCAGGTTGAAACTTCTGTGCTGCCCCACATCCCAGCAGCAGGGTGTCCCCTGTGCATGCCGAGTCCCAGCACTCAGTGGATGACTTGGCTAAGTGTCTCTGTGGCAAGGAGATGTGCTCCCCTGGGCACTCCAGAAAACCTGCCAGGTGATGCTTTGTCACAGGCAGAGGTGCCATTGCCCGTAATGTTGCAGCATGAGGACTTAGCGCCCGGTGAGCCCCACCCCACCCCACCCGCAGTGGGAGACGTCTCACTGCGTTACCCAGGCTGGCCTCAGGGTGCTGGGCTCAAGCAGTCCTCTTGACTCAGCCTCACAGGGAGCTGGGACTACAGGGTGTTCCACCTAGCCTAACTCTTGCCCAGATCTGCAGTGGCTGTCGCAGTATAATGACTTGCAGATATGTCATTCCTTCTATATTTAATAGGTAGAATGATTATAAGGAGTTTTTCGCTCATCAACTGGTGTGAACTACTGTTTCCTCTAAAAAGACAGGATTACTTTTTTTAAAATACCAGTTTTCAGAGTTTAGGGTTGGTATAAGAGTTATCTTTATTGATGGTCAGTGAGGATTTAAAATTTTGCGTCTGTATCCTTGTGGGCTTAGGATTTTTATTCAGTCATGCAAGTACAGACATGGAGAGGGGTCCCAATTTTTAGCTAGTGGGATCTTTCTTTGTGGGTTCCTTTGTCCTTTTGACATCCACCATATCCCTTCGTTGGCATTCGAGTTCTTTCTTGCTCTGTGGTACTGTAGGATGGCCCAGGCTGGCCTCGTATTTCCCCATTAATAATCACAGATGACACTGCTGAGCACACACAGATGTCAGGTACTGGTTTGCGCTTCATGAGGATTGAATGTTCCTCATTGAGTGCGTACTGCATTCAATCCTCACAATACCCCTGCGAGGGTGGATACTTTTCCCTCTATAAAATAAGGACACCACAACTCAGAGAGGTTAAGAAAGTTGTATAGCTTTTCCAGAGCTAAGCTAGTGAGTGGCAGACCCCACTTCTGAGTCCAGGCATCCAGTTCCCAAACTCCAAAACCATCCTTGCTAGTCCCGGTCGGTTCCTGCAGACCTGTCCCTGGGGCCCGACCTCCTCCTCCAGTGCTTAGTACCAAGGAGAGCACTTAAAAAGGCTCCCGGCTGCTCTGAGCTTCCCCACCCTTTTAGCTTTAGGAGCTGTTTCCTCTTCTAAGTGACTGCGTAGGGCCGCTGCCTCCTCCAGTGTGGAGAAAGCTTCCTGTTTGTTTTAAAGGCAGTCACCACTGTGGCATACATGCTGAGCTGACCTCTTGCGTGGCACACCGGCCCCCAGGCTCGTCTGACCACATCTGCAGAACAGAACAGCTTGTTCTTCTCAGGCCCAGCTCATACTTGGTCCGGTTGCCCTCACACACTTTGTTTTTTCTTCTCCCTGGAATCCTCCTACTTTTCAAAATTTTATTTCTCCAAAGCCCAGCACAGATGGGTTTCTCCTAGGAACATGTTTTCCCAATTGTCTCTGCAGAGTTCCCTGCAGTACTCACCTGATCCTGAGGGTGCAGTCGCTGTACATACATGCAAAGCCATGCCTAGAGCTAGGGCTCGGATTCTAGACCTAGTCTGTATCAAGGTTGTTTAAGGATAAAATAGAAGAATTATTTCAAGGAGAGTAAGATTTAAGATTTTAGATCACCATACAGATGGATGATGATCAATGTAAATTCACAGATCCATAATGGATTCTTAAGAGCAAACCACTGAAAGTCCAGCATCTGAGCCCTTGAAGGAGAGAATTGACCCGCTTTCCTAGCAGTCTTTTCCTGTTGAAGCCTTGAGCTTCTTCAGGGACTTGCTAAAAGCCCTGGACTCCCAACCCAGAAAGCCACACATGTGCCCCCTGGATTTTCCTTGTAGGGAGAGCCAGAGAAATCATACCCTCCTCCCAGTTACTTGTGGACTCTTTTTCTCCCAAAGTTGACTTCAAAATACAGTTAAAAGTACATGTTAATGTATTACCGGCCACTCTGCACACTGATCAGAACATAAAATGAAAAGTTCGTAGAGCACCAACCATGCTTTGTGCAGAATGTGTCTGATCTGGTTCATCTTTTCAAAGGCTGTTGATTAAAGCGACGTTATTGCACATGGCTGGGTCGGCACCTCCAGCTGGACAGGTGTAACTCCTAGTGTGCAGAGGAGTGAGGTCTCAGAGGCCTGCTATCAAGGTCGAGTTCCGTACTAGAATGTCCCATCTTGGGACAGCGTTCCTACACTCAGTGTCTGTTTGTTGTTAAGAAGGACAGGTTGGGTCTGGCTGTGGCCATATGTCACCTCTGGGCTGTCTGAAAGGAAGACTTACAGGTTAATTTCTAGCATAGTAACATCCTGAGGTCTGACCCACACTGCTCATATAGCACATCGGGCTCTCACCTGTGCCACAAGGTGCCTCCTCTGTGATCACAGCACAGGTGTGTAAAAGAGCTTCAGGGTGGAGCTGTGGACAAAACACAGCAGGAGGAGAAGGCAGCAAATAAGGTGACAAATGTGGATGTCGATCTCTCTCAGTGATAAGGAGAAAAAATGAAGTTGAGAGGGATATGAAGTGTTTGAAATTTGTTTGATGAGGTTTGAAATTTCAGGCAGTGTAGCTGGGGTGCTAGCCTTGGGGACAAGAAGTGAGGAGCTGGCGTGCAGACAATCAAGGAAAAGACTGACAGGCCAAGGGGGCGACGGGGGCTGGGCACAGGGGCAGCCTGGTGTGGGATTGGCCTGGCCGTGGGGAAAGAGGGGCACTGTGGGAGTTGTCTGCAGGCCTGCTGTGACCTGACCCGTGTCCTCACAAGAGCCTGAAAGGTGTCCAGGTGGAAGCAGAGAGGATCCCTGTGATGCAGCAATGTGGGGCAGGGAGACTCAGTGGCTTAGTCTGGGATGGTGGCAGTGGGGACAGCAAGAAGTGCTTTGATTCCCAAAAGACTAGACTTGGGGCAGGAGAAAGAAGAGAGCCAAGGTCGACACCGTCTGGAACTCAGTGAAGATACAGGTGGAGTAGTTCGGGGTGGAAGCGCACCAGGAGCCCAGCTTGGGCCTGCTGGGAATTAGAGATGCTCTTTTTGGGGGTTACTGGGGATTGAACCCAGGGCCTTCTCTCTGAGCTACCATCCCCATCCTCTTCTGTTTTTTATTTTGAGACATGATCTTACTAAGTTGCCCAGGCTGACCATGAACCTGGAATCCTCTTGCCTCAGCCTCCCAGAGTCTGGGATTATAGGTGTGCACCTCCATGCCTGGCTGAGATGCTCTTTGTGTCTGATTGGAAGAACCAAGATGTTAGGATCCTTCTTTTATGATTTTCACACAGTTCTCCTTAGTTTGGAAGAGAAGCCCCAGCCAGCCATATTCTGTGTGTGGCTGTCGTGTCTTCTCATTAATGGGGCTCACTCCTCAACGTCTCTCTCAGCCAGCCGGAGAAAGTCTGCTGGGGAGAGGCCCACACGGGCTTAGCATTGCAGTCTGTGACCTTTTTCAGTTAGAGGGCTGCAGTCCACCTAACGGAATTTACGGTGTTACCGCCTTCACTGTGCAGTGTGCAGCCTTCACCTCCACATCTCCAGAACTCTCAGGAAACAAAATTTTGTGCAGAGACATCCTTCTTCCCCAAGTACCTGAATTATTCAGATCTGCACAAACATTTTTTGTTTTTACGTGCATGAGAGTAAATCTTGCTTGTAAAGCTACCGTGAACACTGCCGTAGTGGAGGCCGTCCCGCGGGGGCTGAACCTGCTGAGAATTGCAGAAGAGAATTGTGGCAATCGTGCGAGCCCTCAGCTTCCCCCGCCACTCTCCCCTCAGCAAGCCCGAGATCTCTCCGGCTTTGCTGGCCTTGAAGTCCTTCAGAGCCGGGCAGGCTGCTGGGAACACGCTGCCTTTCGATTCGTGCCGATGCCCCCCGACAACCCTACCTGGTAAGTGTAGGGTAAACCCTGCAGCACAAGCTCAGCAGTTTGTTGATGCTTTCATCTCTTCCAGCAAACTGTCGCTGTCCGCGAGACTTTTCTTTCTTGCCATTGGCGTCTCAGAAAGTCCCTTGAGGTAAAACTTGTCCCTTCATCTAGCTTCGCAGGGAATGACCTGATGATCTCGGCTTCACCTTGAACTAACACTTCCAAGGAAATAAAGTGAGGCAAGCTTTGTGTATCCTTATTTGTCATCGTGTCCACTTGGACGCATGGCCGTCTCCTTGCTGAAATAATACGTGATTTAGAAAAGCGGGTTTTGCCAAGTCCGATTGTATCCATTCAATCTGAAGATTTTTTCCATCTCACGAATCAGCTTGTCCCATTTCTGATCCTTACATACTGTGCTAGCTCGAGGCTCTTTGCCCTCTTTGCCTTACTTATTTTCCTTTTCCTTCAAAATTGTGCTTATTTCAACTAGGAGCCTCGTTTGTTCACTTCCTTTCATCTCCTATTATTTCAAAGTGTGCTTCTTATCCATGTGAGGCTTTTATTCCACCCTCCCTCACATAAAAATAGCTTTGTGTATAAAAGGAACCACACATTTACTTAGAAAAAAAAAGTCAAGCGGTAAAGTGAATTATACCAACAGTGTGGAAACTCACGTAAAATCTAAGCATCAGAAGGAGGCTGGTTTTGTTTGTCATTCTTTCAGATTGTCCCCTTTCTCAGAGGTAATGTTCCCGACATACAGTCTCAGTAGGTGCCAAAACCTCCAAAATGGTTTTTACCAAACATATCAGCTACTTGCACAGCAGCCCACCAAGGATGTGGATAAACTGAGCTTCCCTCATCCAGAAATCTGAAATGCCGCAGCATCTGAACCTTCTTCAACCCTGATACGATGTTCATGAAATTTTAGATTTTTGAAGGATTTCAAATTTCAGGCTTTCCAATTCGGGCTGCTCAGCTGGTCAAGGGTATGCAAATATTCCAAAATCTAGAGATCTCAGAATCATGAAACCTTTCTGGTCCCCAGGTATTTGGGACGAGGGCTGCTCACCTCTGTTACTGTTGCCCATCCATGCAGGTGAGCAGACTGTAGCCTTTGTGATCTGCCCAGAGCCACTAGTGTCAGCTGCAGGCCAGGCCAACCTGTCTGTGTGCCTCGCTGCCCTCCATGGTGTGCAGATCCACATCATACACACCTTTCAGGTGCTGGCCTTCTGTTTTTGTTTTTTTGGATTCAAGGTTATGTGAGGAATCTTGTCACGTTTTGTACAGGTCAGATTTTAAGACCATCAGCATGAAGCTGCAGAGTGGAGGGTTTGAAACTAGACCTCTTAGGTTTGAGTCCTGTCTCTTCTAGGACATCCAGGGAGCCCTGCCACTCCCTTGACAAAGTCACTTAACCTCCCTGTGTGCCTCAGTTCCTCCTCTGTAGAAAGGGGAAACAGATGTGATTTATCGCCAAGGATTTGCAAGAATTAAATGAGTTAATACATATAAAGAGCTCAAAACAATGGGTGCCAAGTAAGCATTCACAAATGTTAATTACCTGTGTTAAACATCAGGTACCTTCAGTGTCTTTTGTTCATTCTGGGCTTATTCATGGCCGATTCATTTCTTAGAGTACTTCGAGAGTAGTGCTAGAGTCGCTCAGGTGTTCATACTTTATACTGATTTATCATTTAAACATTATTCACAGTAAGAGTTTCTGTTTGGCAACTGGCAATTCTCTTACTAAGCTCTTGTAAGTGATTTGTATTCTGTGATTTTTCAGTGAGTCACACAATCACTGTGTTCAGTAGAACAAACCTATCCTTGGATCATAGCACCAGGCAGGGAAATTGCATTTTGAGGATGAGTCCCAGTCTGTGAGCTATGTGCTTGTTTGTACTTATGGAACCAACACACACACACACACACACACACACACACACACACACACACACACACACACTGCCTGTACTAATTACCATGGATTACTTGCTTCCTGCTGTTGGGTGTCACGGGTCAGCCATGCCTGGCTGTATTGCTTGACATGGGCCCCCCGGTTTAACCTCCTTAGCCCAAGTCGGTCACCCTTTGCTTTACAGGTGGGAATGGGCAGGATCACTTTCTGCCACCTGCCTCCAGAAGAGCCAGTGCTGGTCCCTAAGTGTCACCACACTCGCTCAGGTGAGCTTCATGTAAGGTGGCCACCTTTCTGTGGCTATAATACAGAAGAGCAGTTTTACTGTCATTAGATCATTTGTCATTAGATCATTTTGGTGCTAAATTTGTGCACATACATTTTAGGGACTCTCTGCCTTATTTAGGAGGTAATTTTGTCTTTTAGATACCCTTTATTTACAGAACACTTTAAAAAGTTCAAGTTAGGCATTTGGTGAATCACAGTTCTCTGTCTGCAGGCACCACCTCCTGCATCTCCTAGCACCTCAGGCTGCCCGCAGGTAGTCGGCCTTGCGAATGGCTCTCCCAGGGCTTGACTGCTGGGATGCCGTCTACAGACAACACGCAGTGCATAAGGATCATAAGAAGGAGTTTACACTTCCTGTGTTTCTTTTAAACTATGATTTCAGTGTTTTGTTACATGTGTGTAATGTGTGTATAGTTACTACCACCCCTTCTTGCCGGCCACAATCTTCTCCTCACTTGCCCTTTCCATTCCCCCAACAGCCGCCATGTTGGAGCTTGTGCCTGGGGATGGTGTAGCACACAGGTGTCAGCATACCGTGCCAGTTAGGAGCTCATTACCAGCAATCAGAACAGTATAGAGGTGACATTAATTCATTAGCAGCAGTTATTTATTTCTCTGACAGGGAGGACCTAAAAATATAAAAGTTACAACATGCAAATGTCTGTGAAAAGTGTAATGCTCCAAGTAAGAGATTTAGGGAGACACATGGTCTTTCTAGTTTGTATCCACTTTTGGTTTATACCATGGTCCCAGATGAATTCTCTAGGCTGCTCACCCAGGCCTGAAAGGCACAGGGCGTAGGTGGGCTTGGCTGTGGGTAACGTCACCTCGGGGCCAGGTGGCAGGTGGGGCAGAGGTGGCCCAGGACTCCCTGTTGAAGGGTGTCAGCTGTCTATCCAGTCCATAAGTGGCTTGTTGCGGCCATCTGAATGGCGTTGGCCATGTTAGAGCTCCATTCCTGTGTCTGATCCCTGCGAGAGCGGGGTAGGTCAATAAATCTTGGCCACCTCTTCACAAGGAGGAAGAGGAAGAGACTTGTAGGAGAGGAAATGGAAACTGGTCTCTTTAAATGCATAACGTAGCCCAGCATGGTGGCACTATGTTTGTGTTATCAAGGCAGCTAAGTTAGATAGAAATTAATAGGCAGTCAGACAGGGCTGGGCCCTCAAGGGAGTCAGTAGGGAAGATAAGGACATATCACAGCTGTGGCCAGAGGTGCTTCTGAAGAAGGCAAGACCTCCAGATTAAAGTCACAGTGGCCAGATTTAAGTACTCCCTAAGGGATCAGTGGAAGTTTGAGATTATACTGTAGTTGGTACCACCCCTTTGGGATTTCCCTTAGAAATAGACTGTTACCTCGTTATCTCTCCGAGATGACCTTGGCAGCTATCCACTCGGGACCCCTCCTGTCTCTCAGGAGCTGTTCCCATTTCCCATGCCTATTCCCCATTTCTCAGTTGTGTGTGCCTCACTTCTTTGAGCACCTGGGTTCCCCTCTTGAGTGTATCCTATTCGTCCCGCCGATAAATCTTTCCCACTCTTAAGCTTTATTGTTCCTTGGAAGTCATTCTTTGATTTTGGTGAACAGGAACTTGATACATCAGGTTGGGAGTTACATCTCTCCTATTTCACTTGTAATCCCAGCTAGCCAGGAAACTGAGGCTGGAGGCTTGCAAGTTCAAGGCAAGCCTGGACAACTTAGTGACCCTATCTCAAAATAAAAAATAAAAAATGTGATGATGTAGCTCAGTGGTAGAGCACTTGTCTAGCATGCACAAGGCCCTGGGTTTAGTCCCCGGCATGGCAAAAAACAAACACGCCCCATAATGTGATGACTAAGGATATATTTTCATTAGTAAAGTTATCGCTGTGTTTTGCAATTATGTGCAGGTATTTTAGTTTGATAGAGTTGCTCTGCAGAGACAGTAGTTGGGAAAGATTTGCTTCTTGGTGACCCCTGGAAACTGCCCTGTGAGCCCAGCTTGCTGGCCTGTACTGTTCCACATCTGTCTATAACAGTGTGCTGCAGAGAGACAGACGGACACACATACACACACCCCCACCACCTCTTGTTTATCCCTGTCAGTTCTACTGCTCCATTTAATAGAGCTTCGAGCACTTTGGTTACAAGGGACATGAGTGTGGTCAAGTGATAAAGACCTCAACCACATCCTTAAAACCCAGCACTCATCCGGCACTCTGTCCATTCCCTATTAAATCTTCAGCTGTCACCCGTATTAACACAAGAGTCCTGCTCGTAAGTCAGAAAGACCCCTGCCCTCCTCCAAGACCTGCTCTCTACCGTCCTTGTGCTGAGAGCCTTTCAAGTTACTGGGCCACTCTTGTTTTGTTGTTCTGTCAGTTCATGAAAACAAACAAGATGTTCTAGGGTGAAAAGTTAAAGTCCTCCTTCCTGTAATCATGCCTGATCTCCTGATAGGGTTGGTAAGTTTGAACTCCCAGAGAAGTGTTGAGTGCCGCTGGTTCCCCAGAGGAGTTTTTGTTCTTTTTCCAGGGGACGGATGAGTTTTCACTCATTTGGGTCTAATCTTATAGAGAAGGCTTTACACTCTGAGGAGGATGCTGCCTCTGCCTGGTGGCACTGTACACTCACAGCTTGCTTTCTGTAGAGAAGAAAGTCATTTTTTCCATGAGGCATAATAAACTTGAAACCCATAGTAACAATGAATTTGTAATATCTGTTAAAACAATATTCTTTACAACTAACCTATGAAAGAACTGTAAAAATGGCGTGATACTCAAAAGATCTCAAAGTTTTTTACCTTTGGGACTGTTCAGTTGAATGCTTGCTATAGGAATCAGTGCAGGCTAAATTTGCAAAGTTTCTGCGTAAAATAAAGTACACGAGTGGAT
This sequence comes from Hystrix cristata, assembly GCA_004026905.1. Classification (NCBI taxonomy): domain Eukaryota; kingdom Metazoa; phylum Chordata; class Mammalia; order Rodentia; family Hystricidae; genus Hystrix; species Hystrix cristata. The sequence continues at coordinate 83,179 of PVJO010000473.1, read as the reverse complement.
TTAGATATTATTATACTTAAGAACATAGGCATAAATTTACATAAGTACAGGGCGAACAAGACTTCAACAATGTATTAAAAAAGGATCATGACCAAAATAATGCAAGAAAACTTAATGTAATCTGCATTATCATAAGATCATCTCAGTAGGTTGAAGGCTTTGTTAAAATTTACCATCTTTAATTAAAAGCTCTTAGAAAATTAGTGATAGAACCTATTGTGTCTGATCGAGGATATCTACCCAAACTTACTCTAAATATGTTAAGTGCTGTCTTTGAAGGAAGGAACAGCAGCAGGTATAAGCTGGCAAACAAGAAACAAAGCTACCCGTACAAGCAGTTATCGTTACTGAGAGATGGACACAAAATAGATAAAATCAGCTGTTTGTGTATGAAGCACTGGTTTAAGTATATAAATAAGAAATATTTACAGGACCAACAAAATTAAAACCACGTATCTACAAGTCAAACAAAACACACAGTCTTTATGAAAAGAATTATAATGTTATTGAAGGAGATTAAAGTGAACCAAAATAAATGGATGGGTGGACTTGCTGCTGTAATGATGTCCACCACCAGCTTCCTCCCGAGCTGACAAATCCAGAATAATTTCTCTAAAACTCGCAAAGTGAGGGTGTTTATTTTGCCTGTGGTTTCCCCACTCCGTGGCTCGTTTTGGCTGCTGTTACGTGGCACAAGATGATCTTAGGACTCGGTTTGGAAGAGCCCTGTGCCTGCGGTTCTCTGTTGTCGCCTCAATTTGTCCTTTCAGCCTCAGGACCCCTTTCATGTTCACTTCTTCAGGTAGTTCTGCTGGCAATGTGTTTGGGAGTGTATTCCCTTCATTTTTGAAGGATGGTTTTACTAAATAGGAAATTCGTGGTTTTTCTTTTGTGCTTTGAAGATGTCAAAATACTCTGCTTTCTAACCTTCGTCGTTGCTGATGTAAAGTCAGCTGTTAATTGTGTTATTTCCCTATACGTTATGAATCTTCATTTTCCTTGCTGATTTTACGATTTTTCTCTTCATCTTAATGTATATCTGAGAATCTTTTCGAGCTTATGTTGGACTTCACTGAGCTTCTTAGATCCGTAAGTAACTCCTCTGCATCACATTTAGAATATTTTAGCCATGGTTTCCTGTGATATTTCAGTTGAGCCTTCTCCCTGCCCCTCTCCGGGTGCTCCATTTACATGTATCTCCATATTCTTGGCGTGGCCCTCGCATTCTGAGGCTTTGTTTCTCTGAAATTTTCTTGTTTCTGTGTCTTCAGTGTGGGTAAATTCTGTTGATCTCCCAAATTTTACTGATGTGTCTTGTGCTATTTCAAACCTTGTATTGACTCCATCTAGGAAATGTTTTTGATTATTATATTTTTCAACTCTAAAATTATTTGATAGTTTGCTTCTTTGTTACTGGTTCCTATTTGAGTTATTGTCCTGATGCTTTCCTTTATTTTTTTATTTTTTGGTTTTTTTGGGGGGTGGTGCTGGGGATTGAACTCATGGCCTTGTGCTTGCTAGGCAAGAGTTCTACCACTTGAGCTAAATCCTCAACCCCATCTTTTAGTTTTTTTAAAAACATTTTTGTTTATTCCTTTGCATGTGTTTATTGTTATTGGTTTAAATTTTTTTTCTGATAAACCCAAGTTCTGGGCAAACTTAGAGACAGTTTCCACTGACTGATTTTATTTGAACATGGCTCACATTTTCCTGATTTTATTGTTTTTTGTTCATTTGTGTGTTTTCAGGATTTTAATTTTTTTCCTGATCAATTTTTGGAGTTGAGTGTGTTTTAAATTACTGGCCCGGACATGGTCCGCAGAATGTTGTCCCCCCTCCCTACCTTGTATGGGCACTGATTTCACTGCTCAGTTCCACACCCCCATCCCAGCTCTAAGCTTTGTATTTAGCCTGACTTTCTAGGGGGTCACTCTCGCATCTGTGTTGTTTATTTGGTCACAGGTTATGTGCACACACCTTGAGCCCGTAGGCGTCTGCTCTTGCCATTGGATTTGATTGATTTGGGAATGCATTCGAGGTACCGGCAGCTTCCAGCAGCCCCTGATTTTACTCAGATAGGCTCCTCGGTTGTCCAGCACGTGCACACAGGGGCTCCCGGGTGCTGGTGCTTGTGCACTGTTCACTGGGTGCCTCCTTGGCTGCCTCATTTCAGGGTCTCCCTTTAAATTTCCTCCTGTTCTTTGAGTCTGTGGCTGCTGATTTTTTTTTTCTTTTCTTTTCTTTTTTTTTTTTTTTTTTTGTGGTGTCAGGAATTGAACTCAGGGCCTTGTGCTTGCAAGGCAAGCACTCTAATCACTGAGCTAAATCCCCAGCCCCTGTGGCTGCTGATTTCTGCCATTCTTGCCTGCAGTGTAGCGGTTTGTCATGAATATCTGCGTCTCAATCTGTCATTTGCCTTTATTGGCTTACCAGAGCTCTGAAATGATTGTTTTTGATAATTTTTTCAAGTTTTATAGTCCCCCCTGCCCTGGTAGAAGGATTTATAACCTTTTTACTCTTCCATAGCTGAAGTCTCAGCTTGGCTTTACTTTCTCAGCTCCCCTTTACCACTCCTGTTTCTTCACTATAGTCCCTGATAGATCTCCTTCCTGTCTCTCTCTCTCTCTTAAGTGTGTGACTCTTTATTTGTCTCATCAAGAAATCCTGTCAGCATTGTTCTCCAGAGAGACACAGTCAATAGAATGTGGATTCATGTGTGCATGTGTGAGAGGGGATTAATTAGGGGCTGGGTCAGGGTCCACGTGATTATGGAGGCCGAGAAGTCACAGTTTGTGTGGCCTGTTCCCTCTCTCTAGATGTTCTTCCCCTGGTTTCCACGTTACTCACTGGCTCCTGTATAACCTCTCTACCATTTTCCTGTCCTCTTCTTATTTGTTTTCCTGTTTGTTTTTCATGCATTACACTTACTTCATCTTACTGCTGTCATTTGAATTATGAAATAATAGGGAGATACGTTGTTTTGTTTTGTGTTATATCCTCAGCAAAAGCAAGAGGCTTGATGCGTTGTGGGATCTCACTAAGTAATTGAAAGAATAAAAGATTCACTGTGGTAAGCAAATCCTTCTGGTTTGGGAGGGCTTCAGCAAGATCATTGGGACCTCCCATCTGACAGATCTCCATAGATGTTCATCAGACTTGGAGTCTACAGATGCTGACTACCCCTCCCATGATCTTCTCTAGACTGTTGTGGTTTTTTGTGAAAATTGTACACTAAACAGTCTCCCCTAGGTGGACTTTGGAGAACTTATGCAGGGTGCTTTCTCACAAAAGCCACTCTGCACCTCTGTTCTGGCTCACATCCATTTCTAATATTCATCGCACAGCTGAAGAAACCAAAGTTCCCATTAGTTTCTACACTGACTCCAAGCATTCTTCATTGGTTGTTTCATTTTGGCTGTGACAACTTGCCTTGTGATGTTGGAAGATACTGTGGCTTCTATAATGTCATCTGAGATCTTCACACAAAAGTTTTCAGTGTCTGGCCAAAGCAATTGTGTTCTGATTCCTCAAGGCTTTGTTTGTCATTGAGTTGTGTGTGCAGGTGTGCCCATGTGTGATTTAGTCCTTTGTGAGCTGTAGAACAGCCTTGTTGGATTACACATGGGAGTGTGTTTCCTCCTCCGCTTGATGTACTCATTCCTCTTAGCAGAGACTTGAGAATTTCTCAACACATAGGCACCCACTCCATGAATCAGCTTGTAATTTAGAAGAATGATCTTCATCAAATTGTGTCAATGAAATCTGTCACCAGTGGTGCTTTCACCAAGAACTACCACACTCATGGTACATTGTGTATTTAATTTAGTTTTGATATGTATTGGACTTTCTGTTTACTACTGTTTTTTTGAGGAACATGAGGTCTGAAAGTGAACACTTTGGCAAAAGTTTTAAACTTTAAGATATGTGGACGCTTGCCTATTGCACAGTAGTCTCTAACTGTGCTATATTATGAAAATAGAACTAGATAGAAAATTCTCAACCTCAGAAATCCTAGCTTATTTTTGTCCCTCAACAGTTTCGTCTTTGTCTTTAACCATTTAATAAAGCATAGTAGCATCATTCAGATTCCAAACAGGAATTTCTCTATGATTTCTTCAGGCTTTTCTATTGAGCATTTTTGGTTTGTGTTGCCAGTGAGAAATAACAAATGCTTTATTCTGTTTTTTGATATCTGAAGAGTATGACAGTTGTTATGAAATAAGTTGTATCATTATTTTACAGCGGTAGCAGCTGTGTGGGAGAAGTTCTGATCTACCCTGTTTATACAATACACACATATAGATTTGATTCAATCTGTGCTTTGTCAAGTATACAAGAAGCAAGTGATGGTATTTGTACCAGATACCATTCTACACTTATTCAGAACAAAACACCAGAACTATGATTTGTTGGTAAATTTTTTCAGTGATTTATCCTTTTAAAAATTCTAATCCATTTTTATTTGGGTAATAAGCCCTTTAAAGAAAAAAGATAGGTTGGATAAGATGATGGGTGTTGCAACTTTTAGCAAAAGGTATTTGATCATTTATGCTTATAGCGTTCTTGGTCTCATATTGGGGGTGGAGAGGCATCTATACCTTCATATGCAAATTCCAAGAGGCGTTTGATTGCTGTGGTATCCCGTGTCCTCATGGGATAGGAGAAATAGGGATAATGATGATACTGTCCTGTGTGTTTTTCATGGGGTGAAGGGAAATTCACATTTGCTAATAAGCTGTCAAAACATTTTTGTTCTCAAAGTAAACTTTCATTAACATTCTGGAAAACATGGCTGTTGAAAATTCCTATACCTTAATTCTGCCAACCTGTTTTAAAAACAAATTGGTAGATATCTCTATCGCTATTGAAGGGATTAAAAATGGAATGTAGTGTACCTCTGTTACATGTGTTGTGGGCAAGGCTCCAGGAGCCTGGATTGAAACAGCCAAGTAGGAGCTTTCTGTAGGGAACACAGTCTTGTCGCGATTTCACCTCCTCTCACCTGTTGCTCCTTCTGCTCCCGCTGTCCCACAGCCCTATACTGATGTGCACACACAGTGTCTTCTGAGCACCCACTCGGTATTTGCTTAGGGTTATTCTTGAGCTAAATTCCCATATGGTAAGTAAAACTGTTGCTGAATCTTTGGGGGCTCATTGTTAGGTTGCCCTCCATTAAATTCTACAGCTCACATAGCCTTGACAGTTAAAGATGCAGTTTCTTTACACCTTTCTCAGCCTCCTGGAGAGAAAATGTATCTCAGTGTGAGGCTAAATATTACTCGTGTGATTATTAGTGGTTTATTTTCTTTTCTAAATTGCTTACTCAGAGTTTGTCCCCACTCAGTTCATAGTGTTGGCCTTACAGATTGGAAAGAGCTTTTTTCACACAACAGCATTTAGCTTCTTATGCACAGCTTGTCAGTTTACTTTTTTTTTTGTCAGTTTACTTTATGGAGGCCCTTTTGTACATGTATGCACATGTGTGTAATGTTTCCGCTCAGCCTTGGCGTTAGCATTGGCAAGTCCTTCTTCACCCCGGTGCAGAAGGAACTCGTGTGCTGTGTCCATGTGGGAAGTTCTGTGGGGAACTAGAGTCTGCCAGCCCAGCAGCAGTTTTAGACATCAGGAGCCAGAAGTGTTTGTCCTGCCAAGATTGGTTCTAGACCAAGCGCTGCCCAGGTGACTTCTGCTGAGTTTGTTGTGTTAGGCATGGTGGACACGCAGTGATGCGTGGATCTTATGCAAACAGGTAGACACATGGACAGACGGACATGCCCGTGTTACTACCATCTGATAGAGATGCAGAACGTTTTCACCACCTCAGAAAGTTGTCTTGTACGCTTTCTCCTCCCCACTGCCGTGGACAGCCGATGTTCAGTTTCCCTCTCCACACATGTGTTGTTTTGCCTCTTCTAAGACTTCACAGAAATGCAGTCATGCAATATCTGCCCTTTTTGTGTCTTGTTTCATTTGCGGAGCACAGTGTTTCAGATGCCCACATGTTGTTGCATGAATCAGTAGTGAGTAGCCCTTTTTCATTGCGAGCAGCATTCCTTTGAAGCCAGCTTTCCATATTAGGAGGGGAGGTTCATTTTGGCTCACAGTTGCAGAGGTTTCTGCCCATGGTTGTGTGGCCCATTGCTCACTCTGGCAGCCAGGAAGCAAAGACTCGAAGGGACTGGCATTCCCAAATCACCTGCAAGACACCCTGGCCCCCCAAAGGCCGAACTTCCTTCCCCCAGGCCCCACCTTCCACCTTCTGAGGTTCCCATAGCAGCAACTAGTGCAGGATCCAAGCTGTGGCACGTTGTATGGACACACCTCAGTGTGTTCATGCACTTTGCTCTTAGTGGCTGCCTGGTGCAGTTTCTGGCCTTCATGAACATTCTTTTTCAGGTCTCCTTGTGAACACGCTTACTTCTCCTGGGTAGAAGTCTTCAGGGTAGACTTGTGGGTGTTTTCCAGAATACTTGTGCCAGTTTTCACCCTGACAAGCAGTGTATGAGGGCTCCAGTTGATCTACATCCTCAGCAATATTTCCTGTTGTCTTTTCAATTTTAGAGATTATAGTAAGTAAGCCTTGAATTTAGGTATCAGGAGACCTGAAGAACTTTGTTCTTCTAGGATTGTTTCAGCTATTAGAGGCTTTTTACTTTGCGATCTAAAGTTTAGAGTTGATTTGTTAAATTCTATGAAAAAGCCTTTGGGCATTTGTGAGTGGGATTGTGTTGTACCAGTAATCAATTTGGGGAAAGTTGACAACTAAATTATAGAGCCTGACAACTAAATTGTAAAGATGGTGTGTCTCTCAGTTTAGATGTTCTTTAATTTCTCTGAGCCATGTTCTGTCACTTGTGGTGTAAATGTCATAGTGGTTTTTTGTTAAACTTATTCCTAATAGTTTGCTTTGTGACTATATTATAAATGAAAAAACTTCATTTGCATTTCCTAGTTGTTTACTGCTACCATATAAAAATTCACTTCATTTTTTAAAATGTTGACATTGTATCCTGTGACTGACTACTAAATTTACTTCTTTTTCCCTAATTGGTTGCTTATAGATTCTTTTGTTGTTTCTGGGTTTAAAAAAATAAGAATAAAAAGAACAAATATTGATGTTCTCTCACTTTTTCCCTCAACATTTTTTTAATTGCAAAACTTTGGAAGTGTACAGCTAGGTTGGATTTTGCAGTGAATGTTCATATACCCCCCACCCCCATAAAATCTCATTTTACTATTCATTCAGGTCTCCCTCCACCAATCCATCTTGTTGACACATTTAAATATGTGAAAATAGTAACATACTTACCCCTAAAAATTTTACTCAGCATGGATATAATTAGCGAGGGTTCCCTATTTATTTAGTTTTTTCCTTTAATGTGAAATCGTCCAGTGATACAATGCTGAAGGCCTGGTCGCCTGCTTCTGGGCCTCCAGCAGTTGGTTGGATCACAAAGGCTGCAGCTTCGTCAGGTGAATGAGATCGTAATTTGGTGGCATTTTGGGAGGTGACGGGAACAAGAGGTAGGGCCTGACCCAGGGGACTGTCTCTGGGCACTGCCCCTTCCTGTCTGGCTCTTCTCTCCCTCTGCTTCTAGCTGCCATGCCAGCTTTGCTTCACCGCACCCTCCCTCCGTGAAGCTCTGCCTCAGCTCAGGCCCACAGCAGCGGGGCCAGCTGGCCGTGGCCTGGGACCTCTGACGCTCTGAAACTCTGAGCTGAAATAAACCCTTAAGTTGACTGTCTCGGGTATTATTTCCCATCAACAAAAACCTGACACAGAATGAAAAGCCTCACAGTACTATGCTTGGAATTTTGTATTAAACACTACACATCCCAAGTTCCACATACCATTTTGCGTCAATCTCAGTCATTTCCTAGGATGGAAATCCATAGGGGCAGCTTTCCACAGGTCTCTTGCATTTGTACACATTTGCGCTCTAGGAGAGCACTGGCTGCCTTTGTTCTAGACTCTCTTTTCAAGGACATTTGTTTAAAAAAAAGAAAAGAAAGGCAAAAATAGTTTCTTCTGCCAGAGGTTGGGGCAGGCATGCTCACCATCCAGCATGAAAGCCTGGGCTTTCCGAACTCGAGGTTCCTGTCCTGTAACAGCCTCCTGCGTGCACAGGAGTCACCAGGCCTCCGTGTCACCCTGTGGGACCCTCGGCTCAGCAAACTGGAATAAGGAAATGCTGGTACTCTGGCTACTGCAGCTGCTCCTGGTTCACTTTTATCTTTGGTTCCAGAGTCTTGCCTTGTGCCAGCAGCCGTGAAACAGCAGGCACACTTGTCAGCTTGCATGTAAGGTGAAATTGCAGACCCGTCACAGTTCCTGGCAGTTTGGGTTGTGAGGATGGGAGGCTGACAAGGACGTGGTTTTCTCAGATAAGAGGACGGGGGCTTCATGGATGGGCCATTGAAATGCTAGGAAAATCCACGGTCTCAGTAGCTAACATGCTTAGCAGATTGTCAGCCTGGCAGTGGAGTCCTCCAATTCATTGCCTGCTGGAGGAGAGGAATTAGGGGGATGACTGCAGACTCCCTGCCGGGAAGAAGGTTTTAAACACAGCTGCCCAAACAATGCCCTGGTGTGGCTGGCTCTTCTCTGGCAGGAGGACCTCTGCAACCATCTGGTGGGCAGACAGCTCCAGTCTTTCCGAACAGCTAACGGAGGGAGTTCACAGCCACGTGAGCTAGAAAGCAGGCACATTATTAGGACTGTGGCCAGCTCTCTTGGGAAGGGGGGGCCTGGTTCAGGCAGGATGGTAACAGCTGGGCTGCCTCCCGCCAGCTCCTCACACTGCCAGCCTGAGTTCCTTGGGGAGGTGACAAGAAAAGGCTCTGTGTTCTCTGGCAGATCCTGGCTGCTATCGGGGAGGTTATCCTGACACAGACCAGCACCTGTGGGGAAACGGAGGCCAGCCATTAACTAGTACAGTGTTGGGGCCTCACCACCCCAGATTGGGTTTCCAGTACTGATGAAGGTGACCCCGGAAAAAGAGCAGGAGAGGCCCAGCTCAAATGAGTGAAGCATTTGCAGTCCACACCCCTGCTCGGAAGATTCTCCCAGGCTCTTCTTGCACCGGAGTGAAAACCTGAAGAGGTGTTTCTGAGACCGTGGGGCAGCAGATGCCCACAGCGAAGGCAGATGCCTTCCGAAGTGGCTGCTGAGCGCATCAGACCTGCAGCAGCCAAAATGTGCCAACCCCACGGCCCCCGCCGGAAAGCAGCGTGGCTGAAATTGCTGAGGCAAGGTGTCCCCAGCACTGAAGCAGATGGTGTCAGCAGTGACCTTGCCACCTGAGAAGAGGCTTCCTTCAGGTGACTCTGAAGTGAAGAAGTTTAGCTGAGCAGCCCCCTGTGCCACCCAGACTGGAAGGTCCTGGGGCGATGCCACACCCTGCCTCGTGCCCTGACCCTGTCTCTACCCCCACTCACCTTTCCTGTGTCAGAGAAAGATGCTTAGGAGCCGGGTGAGCTCTCCCTGTCCCCACAGGGGACGCAGCGCATTCAGACCTGTCCAGGAATCTAGGGGACTGGATTTAGGGGAGTGCTGATGTATTTGGCTGTCTTGGGCACAGCCACCCCGGCCACCAGTCTTCCTGTTCTTGTGCAGGTAGGTGGTATCTGAATTCCACTGATGGAGTTTGGCCACACTGTGTCCAGCAAGGAAAGCAGGTAATATGGCCTCATGGGTGGGGCCTGCTCAATCAACTCAAGATGCTGCTGTTACTGTGCACCAAGGTGCTTTGCAGGAATTGATGTATTACACACTCACAGTTTCCTGGCCCGTAAATGCCCAGGAGAACGCTCTAAGTGGAAAGAGCTGTGTGCGGAGTGTCATAGTTCTGTGGGAGTATGTGAGATCCCCTTGCATTTACCTGTGAGGAAGGTCAGTTCAGATCAGTGCCCTGATCCTCTGACATCCAAAAAGTCGCTCTCTAAATAACATCCTCTTGTTAGGCAGAAACCTCAATCAGAAACCTCAGTCTCAAAAGCCCTTCCCACTTGTCACATAAAGTTGGCAGATGCACAGTGCTCAGTCCCTTGGGTACTCAACAGTATCTGCTGTCTCTTTGGCCTCTATATGAAAAAGGAGACCTTGCCCCTTATTGGACTCGATCAGGACATCAGCACATGCCTCACTGGGGCATTCTGCTCAGCCCTTCCTATAGGCTAAGTTGAAATCTGTCGTCCTTTGAGGGCACCCAATCTAAAAGTCATGTGGAAGCCACCCAGCACTCTGGCCGGCTCAGCTGTGGGTTCACCTCTTTTGAAAGCAACTAACCATTATGAGCTGACTGTTGCTTTGCTCTTGGGTTCTTGTGGGAACCGAATGTCTGTCCCATGGAGGTCTTGTGACTCTCAAGCCTGGAGTTCCCACTTCGGGGTGATCAGTGGGAATCAGTGACTCAGATGGGAAGCTTCAGTTGCTGAATGGAAATGCCATATTGAAGAACTGGATAGCCTGGTCCCAGTAACATCCTGCCTGGGGCTGTCATTAGCCCCCTCCTTTGCCCCAACCAAAGCTATAGCCTTCCTGGAGCCCTTTATCCACAGAACTCCCATATGGCACCCAGGTCTGATGCGCTGTTGGTTTGGTTGACCTGAAAGTGGATGGTGTCCACTCAGCTGCTGCTGTGCAGCCTGGTCTAGCTGTTCAGAACCAAACCCACCTGATCTGCTTATTGGATGGAATGCAAAGCAGTTCTTCAGGCGCCCATCTGTGAATCTTGTTAGATTTCTACTCTGTCTTGACGGTTGGCTGTCTTTTGCTGTGCTACTTGGAAAGCTACAGACAGGAAGATAAAGATATCCCTCTTTGTGGCTGCTATGTTGTTAGGATAACTCGTGGGAATACCCCTAGTAAGGGGTCTTCTTTGATGAGACCAGCAGGACCCAGGCTGCCCATGGACCTGGTGTGTCCTTTGACCCATACCAAGAAGGCTGCGGCAAGCAGCAGAGGAAGCCCCAGCTCCTGTACCTCCACAAAGAAGTACCTCCAATGTCTGCCTCACTTCCTCATGGCATTGCTGTGCATCCCAGAGATGGACAAGGCCACCTGGATGATTGGGTGGACAGCAGGACAGATTGGACTGGTCAGGCAGGCTCTCCAAAAACAAGACAAGACTCATCGAGCCATGAGCCTTAAGCTCCATAACCAGCTGGAAGGCTGTGCTGCAGGCACTGTCGGCCTGTGTGTGCCCTGTGTGCAGGGCCCACAGGGGGAGCCCTAGTGATTACAAACAGCTCCTTCCCGGACCATCATGTGTCACTGGGACTGCGTTTGTCGTGTGAAGGCCAGGTACACATGGTGACTTGCACCCTAGGGTGAGCATGAAGGCCCTCAAGTGTTTCAGCAGACACTACCTGCAGACCTCACTGATCCCTCAAAAATCTGTGGCACTCTCCAAAATGAGGCTCCCCTTGAGTGTTCAGGTCCACTCCTGGAGGGATCCTTGACTTGCTCTGTATGTAACCCTACAGGCAGTTCCCCTACTGTGAGAGCCATAGACGAGGTGGTAGGAAATTTGGCTGGGACTTCCTGTGATCCGTACAAATATCTTGGCCCTGGAAGATATTTGTCAGCCGTGACTCACCGGCCGGGGCTTTATGGGTGATAGAAATGCTCCAGATTTCTCCTTTGGACCAGCAGAGCACATGCAGTTTGCTAGTACATCTAGTTAGGCCTGCAGTAATTGCCCCAACTAAGAGAAAATGTGGGTGCAGACAGTTGAAAGACAACTCTACCTATATCTCTAAGGCTCACCCTGCTGTATGATGGGGGTGTATTTTGCTGGCTGGGTCCAGAATGCTGGCAGGCATGATTCAGGCCACTTTTGCAGTTGGCTTCTCTTGATGCAGAGTCCTGGTGTCCTAGTACCTTTAATTCAGTGGTGCGAGATGGACAGAGTGGATTTGTCCAGCCTGTTGGTCAGACTGATCAGAGCTGCTAATAGTGTGAGTACTCGGGGAAGTTTGCCAGAAGCCAAGACAGTGTGAAAACAAGGATGTTGTTGGGACCTCATGAATATCTCCTGTGCTTTGGAAAAGAGACTGAGACTGGTCTCGTTCTGGAGTGGACCAGAGCCTTGAAGACACAGCCAGCCTCTCCATCTGTAGGGTGGCTTTGCTTACATTTTATGTGACGGAGCTGACGTAGGCGTGCTGACTGCCCATCTTTAATGAGGGTGTTGGTTGTCTGAGCTCAGGGTTCCTCTCCTGAGACCCAGCCCGGTGCAGGAGCATTTCTCTGGGCCCGCTTTGCGTCACCTGCAGGGACTGGGCTCAGTGTCACCCCAGGTCAGTGGTGATGCCTGGCAGCCCTAGTGCTGTAATCAAGTACTTTTCTCTGATGAGGTGTCTCTTGTCTTCTGCCAGCAGCCTTGAAAACATCAAAACCAATAAAATCTCAGATCCTTTAAGATTCTTGAGGTGAGTTCATTGCAAAAAAATTACTTTAGCTCCCATTCATCAGAAAATGTCTGTATTTCTGCCTTGACAGCTTTTTTTTAAGATTAATTCATATACCAATCAGTTCACCCAAACTGTACATTTCAGTGTGTTACTGTACACTGAATAGTTTTGTATCCACCACCATAGTCAATTTTAGAACGTTTTCATAACCTCAAAAGAAAACCCATATACATTAGCTGTTAGACATAAGTCACCCCGTATTAGTTCCCCCTTCATAGCCCTAAGCAGATGCTAAAAAGAGGCCATCTTTTCTCCAGTGTATATTTTTGGCTTCTTTGTCAAGAATCAGATAGCTGTACTTCATGGCCTTGTTTCTGTGTCTTCTATTTCACTGGTCTGTGTGGATTATTGGATCAGTACCATTTTGTTTTTGTTACTATGGTTTTGTAGTATAATTTGAAATTGAATATTATAGTGCTGCATTGGCTATTGTGTGTCTTTTGTGCTTCCTTATGAATGTTAGGATTGTTTTATGGTTCTGTGAATGTTGTCATTGGAGTTTTGATGGGGATTGAGTCCCTTTTGATAGTAGGCGACCCTTTTGATAATATGAGCATTTTAACCATATTAATTCTAACAGTCTATGAACATGGGAAGTCTTTTCCTCTCCTCGCATTTTCAATTTCTGTTGTGAGTGTTCCATATTTTCACTGTAGAGACCTTTCACCTCCTTTCTTGTAGAGGTCTTTCAGCATCGCTAGGCTGATTTCCTGGCTTTTTTTTTTTTTAATTACTATGAATGGAAGTGTTTTTCTGATTTCTTTCTCAGCTAGTTCATTATCAATATATGGAATTGGATATGGTTAGTGGATACTGATTTTTTTAATGTTGATTTTATAACCTGAAAACTTTTGGTTTTGTTGCTTTTTTAGTGCTGCTTTTCTGTTTCATTAAATTTGACTCTAATTTTTATTTCCATTCTTCTGTTTTGGGTTTAGGTGGGCTTTTCGGGTGTGTGTGTGTGTGTGTGTGTGTGTACACGCACGCATACACAGGTGGTTAGGTTATTGTGATTTTGTTGATATAGGCACCTGCTGCTATGAATTCCCACTCATCAGTGCTTTTGCTATGCTCCATTATGTGTATGTTCGTTCTTGTTTTCTTTTTATCCGTGAGTATTTTCTACTTTATCCTGTGAGTTCCTTCCCTTTGGGGCCCATGCTTATGTAGTATGGTTATTTAATTTCCATGTATTTTGTATTCCCCAGATTTCTGTCATTCTCCTTCATTTCCACCCTATTTGATTGTAGTTAATACTTCGTATGATTTCAGTCATTTTAAGTTTACTGAGGCTTTTCTGTGACCTCGTATATGAGCTGGGTGGGAGGCGTCCCCTGTGTACTTGAATGTATCTTCTGCAGCCGTTGGGTGGACTGCAGTAGTTTGTGCTTAGTGTTGTTTAGGTCTTCTGTCTCTTCTTAATCTGTTTTCCATTATCCAGCATTGGGACCGAATTCTCCACCTGTTACTGAGTTGTCACTTTCCCCTTCACCTGTGTCGGGTATTTTGTTGCTGTTTTTGAGTACATACATACTTAGAACTGTTATGTATTCTGTATCTTTGTTATCGGTCCAGAAGTATGTACATTGTTTTATATAATCGCTGTTTAAATCAGTTACTAGAAGAATGAAGAAAATCATACATTTTCACTGTTTTAGAATTATGTGATTACTTGTACTTGGTCCCAGTTTTCCATGTGGATTGAGATTTCCATGTGGTTTACCAGCTCCCAGCCTGAAGAATTTCCTCTGGTATTTCTTGTAATGCAGGTCTGCTAGCAACAAAATCTCTATTAGTTTATCCAGGCAGTACATTTTTTACAGTTGAAAAATCTACATTAACCTAAAATCCAGAGCTTTCGGGGAGGTTAAGTCTTGGTACTGTAAATTCTCTGAATTTAACAGATGACCACTGTGGTACCATACAGAGTAGTTTCACTGCCCTGAAAATCATCTGTGTATCTTCATCCCTCCCATCCCCATTCCCTGACAACTACCATCTCTGTAGTTTTGCCTTTTGTAGAATCATACAATATGTATCCTTTTCTTTTTTCATTTTTAAAAGACACGCACACTGGATATAAGATTGATAGCTTTTTAAAACATTAGCACTTTGGGCATGTCTCCGTCTGCTTTCTGCTGCCATTACTTCTCACAATATTAGCTGCTGACCTCACAGGTCTCTTGTACATGAGGAACTCTTCTTGCTGTTTCCAGATACTCTCTTTGCCTTTACTTTCAGTATGTTAACTATCCTGTGTCTCTGTAGATCATTTTGCATTCATTCTGCATGTCATTCATGAAATTGCCTAGATCTACATGTTACTGTCTTTTAAATAAATGCTTCTAGCCATTTTTTCCAAAACTTTTTGTTCCGTTGCTTTGTCCCGTCTTCCCATTACATATATAGTGGTGTTCCTACACAAGTCCCATATTTCTGTGTGGCTCTTTTCATTTTCTTTGTTTTTCTATCCACCTACTAGGACTCTAGCTTATCTTGGTTCTCTGGTAGAGAAGTGTCCTATGGCTGCCCTTCTTGCTGTGAATTCCCATTTTAAAGAGTACCTTTAGGCTTAAACTTCCCCACACTCTGGCTCAAGAGACTGGTTCTCTAAGTACAGCCTCCCTCCTGGGTACAACTTCTGACACTCTGTGTGTGCTGGGCAGAGCGGCAGCTTCTGGTCTTCAAGTCTCTGCCATCAACATGGTATCGGCTCCCTACAGGCCAAAGCAATCCCGTGACCTCCCAGTCATTGGGGTCTCAACCACTTGAGCGTGTGCCAAGGAGAAATGTTGGGTACCTGGCTCTCCTGGGAGGCACCAGAAGCCTTGACTGGCAGCAGAAGGAGGAGGAGTCTGTGTTTTCTACTTTGCCCCTTGAGCAGCCCTGGTGCCACTCTGAGTGTGGCAGAGAAGGGAGGAGATGGGTCTCAGTGCAGTTATCACAGCGTTCCCTGTATTCCTGAGTGCTGAGTGTTCCTCATGTACTCTGTGTCCTTAGAACAGTTTATATTTCTCAGTGGATGTCACCAGCATCGCTGGTGTGCATAGGAGCACGTCTCAGAGCTTCCTCTGCCCCCACCCCGGAAGAGGACTTGCACCTTTGCTTCTGAAGCATTTGTTTTGCAGGCAGAGTTCTGAGCTGCCGGTTCTGTCCTTCCGAGCTTTGTAGAATGCTCTGCGCACCACCACTACTGTGGCCCTATACATGACGTCTTCTCCTGCATTCAATGGTTATGTTTTCCTGAGTATTGTTTGTGGTCTTGGAATCTAATGTTCTTTGGTGTGGTTGATGCTGAACACTGTTTTCCTTCTGAGAGTTTGGAGCTCGGGTCCTTTCCCTGCAGAGTTGTGTGGACTGGAGAAGCCCTCAGTCAAACTGGCAGTGTGTCTCTACTGAGTTTCCCTGGAGATGACATGTCACACTCTTGGCCACAGCTTGTCGCTGGAGGAGTGAAGTGTGTCCTGGTGGCCCCCAGGTGTCACCCAGGCACCTTTTCTCTTTGCTGTTCTCTTGCTTCCTTCCACCGCGGTAGCCATAAGCGAGATCACGTCCAGGGTCCTCTGAGTCCTCTCAGTGAGTCAGCAAACCTGAGGGTGGTCTTGGGGACCCCCGATGCTCCAGCCATTGAATTTTCCTGGCCTGGTATCATTCGGGAGTGTGCCTAGGACTTGATGGCTGACACACGGGTTTGCGCACTTACCCTCTTTGGTACATCTTGTCCATTATATTTTCCCTAAATCTCTGTCCACTCCAGACTTTGTCCTCTGACGCCCAAAGCTTACAAGATACTGCTTCCCGCCCAGGCCCTCTACCAACCCTGTGCCGCGGAGCAGGGAGTGCGCACTCAAAGCAGGAACTGGCGTGGTTCCATTTCATGGCTCCAGTCCCCTCTGGTTTCTTCCTGGTTTTGGTTTCCCTCCAGTGCCTTGTGATAGCTGTATCTAAATTATTCCTCCATCCCTGGCACTGGAACCATCTGTCCTTTTTCTCATGTGACTTAGCTTTTACTCCTGCGACCCAGCAAGCACCCTTGGAACTGTCTTCATTGAGCTCAAGGAGAAATGGCACCGATGGAGAAGATGCTGGCTCTACCTTCAGGAAACAGTTGTTGGCGATGTCCGGGAAGAATGTACGCCCTGGGAATCGGTGTCTTTTTGTGTCTTATTTTAAATGCTTCTCGGTTTGTAGAGGGATTGCCTCCCAGGGAACCCTTCTTAAGTGGAACTGACAATGCCTTCTCCGCATGCGCTGTACCAAGCGCCCTGTCTGCTGCGGCGGAGAGGGTCACCAGGCTGAGGCCAGGGCTGCTGGCGTCGCGAGAGAGGGTCGCCCTGTGTGGTCCGTCGCCTAGAAGATCGAAGTTCAAAATGGGAAGTAGTTTCTACTGAATCTGTAGCACTTTCTTACCCGATGAAGCTGCAAAATCCTGTCAGGGTTCTGCTCCACATAAAAATTATTTTTAAAATTTAAGGCAGTTGTTCTTGTTCTTAGTAGTGAAGGCAGCTTTTTATATGGTTGGCACAATGTGTATCTTCTTCATCCAAAGAGCTCTTGCACTTTAAGGGTCACCAGAAGTCTTTGCTATAAGCAGAATTTAAACAAACACATTACTTTTCTCTGTAGTGCCGCTTTGCTGTTCCATGTCAGGAGGCCTAGACCTGAGAGAAGACGTGTGTCTTGCATGCGGTTTCTGGTCCACCTCTGTAGCCTGCGCCTGCTGTTCTGGGGGGAAGGAGATCAAGTAGAAGCAAGGGGAGCTGCCGTTAACACAGTTATTGGTGATGATACAATGTGCCAGACTTTTCCTGCTGTCATGCTTTTGAATTTGGTCTTTTTCTCGTAAACCAGCATATATGTATGCCTTGCCTTGGCTTGTATTTTAACTGCAACAGTAGATTACCCTTTTTTCCTTCTCATCCTGGGCTCCAAGCGGTGTGGGTTTCTCCTGTGGATTTCTGTTCACGTGCACAGGAGTCTTTTGTCCGTACTCTTTCGCTCTGCAACCCTGAGTACATTTCAACACATTGCTTGCTGGTCCTGGGAGTGTCAAGGCGTGGTCCAAGGCAGATGAAGCAAGCAGGCAGGTTGGGTGTTGGGAACAGTCCTGTGGCTTAATTTTACTGCTCTGCAGACCATGGTGTGGAGGATTTATAATGTTCAGGAAAGCCAGATTTTGCTTCTTCCACATTTTGGTTTTGTGGATTGAGTTTTAGGAGGAAATCCTAACAACAAGAATCAGGTAGCTCACTGTGTGGACAGCAGAGTTGTTAGGATTTGGGTTTTCTGCTTCTGTTTTCATGCCGTGTGTGATTGTGGATAACATTATTGCAAAACAACATCTAGGTGAGTTGACTGAGATTTTCATGCCTTTCTTCATTGTGTTGGCTTTTAAAACCTTAGTAGAGCTTATCTGTAATTTTATACTTTACATTCTTCCATAAAGGCTTTATTTTGTATGAAATACTTGGCATTGAAATTCTTTAATTTGAGATATACCTGCAAGTACCTTGAGAAAGAATTCATGACAGATTTTAGAAGCAGTTATATGGGATGGGAAGACTCAGAGAAGGGGACTAAAAGATTTATTTATGTGCTTGTCTTGTAATTCTCCTTCACCCCAGAGTACTCAGAAAATCATTTTATGTTCGGTATTCCAGTAACAATACATTAAATCGAAGTGATGCCTTTTTATTGAGAGATTAATTTACTTCAGCTGCTCACTTTTTAATGGGGAAGGGACGTTTGTCCTTCAGTGGGCGTGGAGGGCACCTCATGTCCCCAGGTGAGTCCGAGGTCATAGTTTTTGATACCTTGAAGTGTTAGTCCAACTGACTTCCCTCCTTGTGCACAGTGCCCAGTATGCGTCTCAGAGACCCCACCCCTTCCCAGCCTTGGTGATTGTCTCCTCCGCAGCCTTGTGTCTTGTCAACTGCACCCTGTCCCTCAGGAGACTTGGTGGAATGCCACGCCTTCCCCAGGTTTCTAGCTCCTTCACGTCTTAGCTCAGCACTTAGCAAACTGCAGCCCATGGCTGACTCAGAGTAGGTTTTACCATTTAAAACAATAGAAGTATTTTTTAATTTTTATTTTTAATTAGTACATGTTTGCATAATGTTTACATTCCTTGCATAGAGTTGGTCTATGTGCATAATGCATCTTAATTATTTTTTCATCTCTTCCCCCATCTTTTTCTTAATAAATTTTTTATTATAAAAATAAAAATTTATCCAAACTTACCCATCATACAGACCATAATACACAGTGCCATTTGCATGTAACAACAAACAATGTAAGTAAACAAATACAAAGATGCAGTATTAAGTCGCAACTGCATGCAGGTAGCTGCAGTACATACCGTACTTATTACTGTAGTATCCTACCCACCTCTTATTGCTGTTGAAGTGAACTTGTGTTGTTTGTTCTGTTTTGTTTTTTAATTTGGGATATTAGGTTCCTACATTTGGCATATCTTTATTCCTCTGAATTCCCATTCCTTTCCTCCTTATCCCTCTTGTTGTTCCCTTGGACTCTTTCCCTATTGAATGCGATCTGTCCCCTTGTCTCTTTGTATCCATCTTTTATGATTTTCTTTGTTTTTACTTTGCCTCACTCAAATGAGGGATACCATATGGTATTCAAGCTTGTGTGTCTGATTTATTTCACTCAACATTATGTTTTCCAGATCCGTCCATTTGCACATAAATTACTCTAATTTGTCCTTCTTTATAGCCAAGTAGTATTCCATTATATGTAGATACCACATTTTGTTTATCTAGTCATCTGTTGATGGGTATACGGGCTGCTTCCAGAATTTAGCTATCATGGGTATGCAAGTATCGCTGTAGTATGATGACTTTAGCTCTTTGGGGAAGATAGCTAGCAGGGGAATGGCTGGGTCATATAGAATTTCTAATTTCAGTCCTTTGATATCTCCAGGCTGATTTCCATAATGGTTGTACTAGTTTGCATTTCTCTAATGACTACAAGTGTTGAGCATTTTTTCATATATTTGTTGAGCATTTGTATTCTTCCTCTGTGAAGTGTCTGCTCATTTCTCTAGCCCATTTCTTGACTAGATCTTTAATTTTAGGTGGTTTGATTGTTTTTCAGTTCTTTATATATCCTAGATATTAGTCTTCAGTCTGAGGAGTAGCTGACAAAGATTTTTTCCCATTCTGTAGGTTTTCTCTTCACTCTGCTAATGAAATCTTTTGTTGCACAGAAGCTCTTTAGTCTGATGTAATCTCATTTGTTGATTCTTGCTGCTATTTCCTGTGTGATTGAGGTTCTGTTTAGAAAGTCCTTTCCTACTCCTATGTCTTCAAGTGTTTTACCTGTTTTGTCTTCCAGAAAGTTTAATATTTCTGTTTTAATGTTTAGATCTTTGATCCATTTTGATTTTAATTTAGTATATGGGGAGAGATAAAGGTTCTAATTTCATTCTCCTACCAACAGACAACCAGTTTTCCCAACACCACTTGTTGAATAGGCTATCTTTCCTCCAACATATGTTTTTGACCTTTGTCAAAGATCCATTATTTGAATATGTCTGGGGAGGTTTCTGTATCCTCAGTTCTATTCCATTGGTCCACATGTCTGTTTTTGTTACAGTACCATGCCATGTTTAGCACTACTGCTTTGTAGTATAGCTTGAAATCTGGCATTTCTATGCCACCTGCTTTGGTCTTATTGCCCAATATTGCTTTTGCTATTCGGGGTTTCTTCTGGTTCCATATGGATTGTTTACTTGAGATCTGTAAAGTATGTTGTTGGTATTTTGATTGGGACTGCATTGAATCTGTATAACAGTTTTGGAAGTATGGCCATTTTGACAATATTGGTTCTGCCTAACCAGAAGCAAGGGACATCTTTCCATTTTCTAAGGTCTTCTTCAATCTCCTCCCACCATCTCTTGATCCCTTTTCCATTTGAGAAAGATCAGCTCCCTACTTCCTATTATCTGTCTTTTTATTTCGCTCTTTATTTATATTTTGGGTTTATTATTTTATGACAATGGAAATTACAAAATCCAAAGTTCAGGGTCTATAAGTAGTTTTTGTTTAATGCCACCTCATCCATGTATTATCCACGCCTGTTTCTTTGCATCTCATACACACCTGTGTGCACACAGTGCACACCCAGGCTTTACAGGTGCTCAGTGGGTGGATTTGTAGAGATGT
Source organism: Hystrix cristata (assembly GCA_004026905.1). Lineage (NCBI taxonomy): Eukaryota > Metazoa > Chordata > Mammalia > Rodentia > Hystricidae > Hystrix > Hystrix cristata. The sequence continues at coordinate 62,519 of PVJO010000473.1, read as the reverse complement.
GGAAGAAGCCGCAGTGGTGGACCAGGGTCGGCACTTGCTGGTAAGTGCTGGAGAGTGCATGTCTTGGGCTTGTGGCCCACAGTCTCCCAGCCAGCATCTGTTGTTGCTGCTGAGGCCTGTACTGTTGCCCTCCCTCAGTCTGCAGAGAGGGACAAGACCCAGGAGGGCTGGAGCTGGAGGTTCCATGGAGCTGTTGGCCTGGGAGGAGAAACTCCAGGGATGCCTTTTTAAGGTGGGAAGGAAGGAAAGAAACGTTCACCCTGTGCCCCAGGCCCCTGTTTTAGCTTTGAGGAAAATGGACAAAAGTAGAAAGGGTACCCTGGCTTAGTGTGCATGCTTCTGGGATGGAAATTGATTTAGAGAGAACAAAAAAGCATTGAACACAGTTTTCGCATAAGAGAGAATCTCTTTACCCCATGCATTTAAAACTTTTAAACTGTTGTTGCCATGAAATTGATTTGTATGGAATTTTCCAGAAGTATATCCTTTAACCTAAATTGAAATGCTTATACCTTTACTCATAACAATTCAGAAGTGAAGGAGCAGGGCAAAATCCACCTTAAAAGCTCTCTTTGCTGGGTTGGGGATTTAGCTCAGTGGTTCCAGTGTTTGCCTAGCAAGCCCAAGGCCACATGTTCAATCCCCAGCACCAAAAAAAAAAAAAAAAAAAAAAAAAGCTCTCCTTGCTGTCTGGTAGTCTGAGGACTTACTCGTGCTGATCTGACATTAATTTTTGACTCAGGAGATCATTAGGCATGAAATCTGCCTCCTGACAAAACAGGGCCTTTCTGTTGTTAATCCTTTCTGGAAGGAAGGAAGCAATAATGTGTGCTTAATTTTAGGCTGTTCTGTAGTTAGGGGTTTTAATTCTCTATATCTCAAACAGATATATTGGAGAGTTCATCTTGCGTTTTTGAGCAAGGTAACCTATAATTGTATTCAATCTGCCTGCATTATTTTGGAATGTTAGGGAACTAGGTGCATTATCGTGTCTTCCAACAGAACCTGTAACTGCCACCCCGTAATGTCACCCTGATATTTTTGACGATTGATGGACTTAGACCTTTGCAGCTATCCTTGGAGATGCCCCGAGACACGGTCTCACACTGCTGATGGTGTTTACGTTAACTGCGAGTATAACAGCAGATTCGGGCATCTCTGCAGTAGCATAAGTAGGCATTGTGTCAGATGTTTTTTTCTTCCTTTGAGTTGTAAAAGAGCTCATTTTTCTGTAGAATGTGTCACTGTACTAACATGCTTACAAGACAAAGATGTGTGAATTTATGTATTTGGTAAGCGATGTATCATTCATCACATTCAAAGGTTAACAGCATCCTCCTTTAAAGATGTTAGCATAAAATTAAAACCCAAGATTGGAAGGTAAATAACCTGACCATTCTGGGCCATTTTATCATGATAAACTGCCTCTTTAGTGTCAGCTGAGTGCTTCAGGATAATACTGAGGACATGCATCATAAATTAACTCAGTGAGCCTGTTCTGCAGCCCTCATGCCCTCTGTCCTTCCTACCGTGTTGCCTGCTGCTGGCCGCCTACGATGACCCAGCACCAGGCTGCGGGCGGCGAGTGCTGCTGGGGTCATGATTGTGAAACCCAGTTCAGGGTTCAGTGCTCCATGTAGGGATAAAAAAGAGCCCCTTTCCATCACAAAGAAGGTGCTCCTCAGTGCGTATCCGCCTGTTCTTTTTTGTTGCTGATAACTGAAAGTTTGCTTATATTTAAAGGAAGGATACAGTTTTGAAATAAAATGATCAATTACATCTCCTGTCACAAGTTATTACAACTTTCAGAATTTACTTTTAACATGCATAACCACATAAAATTTCTGCATATAAATGGTGCCATGTAATGTTTTGATACGTGTTATTCTGTCCATAGATTCTGAGCTTAAAGTTTGAGTGTTTTGTTTGACTCCACTTCAAGGAAATTGCCAAATTCCTAATTGTTCTGTTAGCATTTTCATATGATCGAGGTTGGGAAGGAAAAGATCGTTGTCGTGATCTGTGGTGCTTTTTACATACTATTTTGATGCTTCCTTATCAAACTTTACCTTCCTTAAAGGATAAGGTTCTGTGGGGTTTGTTGCTGTCGTTGAATGTTTTCTTTTCTCTGCACACAGGTTGAAAGGATTGTTGACAAAAGGAAAAACAAAAAAGGGAAGACCGAGTACCTGGTGCGCTGGAAAGGCTACGACAGCGAGGATGACACGTGGGAGCCCGAGCAGCACCTGGTGAACTGCGAGGAGTACATCCACGACTTCAACCGGCGCCACACCGAGAAGCAGAAGGAGAGCGCGCTCACCCGGACCAGCAGGACCTCTCCCAACAATGCCAGGAAGCAGATCTCCAGGTCCACCAACAGCAGCTTCCCCAAGACCTCCCCAAAGGCACTCGTGATCAGCAAGGACCACGAGTCCAAGAACAGTGCGCTGCTTGCAGCCAGCCAGAAGTTCAGGAAAAACACAGCCCCCTCCCTGTCCAGCCGGAAGAACATGGACCTTGCCAAGTCAGGTATCAAGATCCTTGTGCCTAAGAGCCCCATTAAGAGCAGGACCGCAGTGGACGGCTCTCCGAGCGAGAGCCCTGAGAAACTGGACCCCATCGAGCAGGGTCCCGAGGACACGGTGGCACCGGAAGTGGCAGCAGAGAAGCCCGTGGGAGCTTTGTTGGGCCCTGGGGCGGAGCGAGCCAGGATGGGGAGCAGGCCCCGAATACACCCACTAGTGCCTCAGGTGCCGGGCCCCGTGACCGCAGCCATGGCCACGGGCTTGGCCGTCAATGGAAAAGGTGAGTGTGCAGGTGGGCAGTGGCCCCAAGGTGTGGTCCTTCCCTCGCGAGGTGCCTGCCTCGTCCTCAGCCCAGGCATCCGCACAGGTGTCTGCTGGACCTCGGGGAGAGCTTGTCAGCTGCTTTCTTTCCTTGACACCGCAGGCATTTGGCTCTGTGTGCCGTGCACTGCTGCATCACGGCATTGGCCTGCTCTCGAAAACGTCCCACTCTGAACAGGTGACAGTCCGCGTTGTTTTGAGGCCACTTGCCTTTCTCCCTCCCTGAGACAGAGTCTCACGTTTAGACGCCACCTGCAGCTGTCAGCTCCTAGTTTGGCACCCCCGTTTGAGTAACCAGGGAAATGTCTGTCAGGGAGGGCACCCTTTCCCTAATGGAGCTTCAGGAGTTGAGTCTGTTTCTCTGTTTTGTTTGCTCCTCATTTCGGAGCCAGAGGCCACACAGCACTTTGTCCCTCCCTCTTAGGTCCAGCTTCATTGCTTGCACCACAAACCCACCTGTTTCTGAAGACGGCACGCCCAGGAGCCCTCCCCTTTCTTGCCCAGGTGTGGCTGGCCACCTGTTTGTACAGAATTCTGTGGCCTGTTTCCCTCTGCTGAGCCCCACTGGCCCCGCCTCTCTTTGGGCCCTCGGGATGCCTAACCTGCCATAGCTTTCTTGGGGGAGGGTGTAGCTGGAGATTGATCTCCGGGCCTCATACATGCTCAGACAGCCCTCTGCCATGAGCTACACCCCTGCCCCACCATAGCTGTCCAGTAGCTCTCTGCTTCTGCCTTTTCACAGCACCCAGCTATTTCGTCAGCATCTCATGAGCCCACCCCCAGCGCCTCGGGCAGCAGGTGCCTGTGCACCAGCCCTCACCTGCTGTCCACATCAGCACCAGGGCAGCTGCTCCCTCTTCTCGTCTGCTTGATGATCTCTGGGTCACCATCTGCCTCGGTGGCTCCTCATCCTGGGCCCCTTTGCTCTCCTCACCTTCCGTGTTTGTTGAGGTCTGACATCTCAGACCCCGCTCAGTGGAATAATAAAGACAGGATGAACAGGTGTTGAGGGGGCCGCTTCCCTGCACAGAGAAGTGTTCGCCTAGGACATCACGCTGACGGCCTTGCTGTGGCGAGGTCAGGTTTTTATCTTGGGCTGGGTCCTTGCATAGCAGCGAATTCAGGCGTAAACTGAGCTCTGCAGTTTCCTTTGGACAGGAAACACCTGTCTTTGCTGGAGTTTTTCAGATACACACTTGATCCAGATGCCACTACTCTTACTGCTTCAGCCTGGCCCTCAGCTGGGCCATGTTCACTTGTTCACAAGTGTGCTTCCCTTGCCAACCTGCTCATAGATATAGTGCTCATGGATCAAGTTCTCCTTTTATTTATTTTTTCATGGTATAGGAGCTTGAACCCAGGGCCTCGTGCATGCTGGCAGGTGTTCCACCACTGTGCTACATCCCAGCCATATCATTCTCTCTTACTTTGTTGTGCAAGAACAGTCACAGAACGTGCGAAGGTGAAGGGGACTGTGTAAGTCACCTAATGGCATGTCTGCCGCCTCTGCCACACCAGGAACATCTGCATCTTTATTGATGACATAGGACCAGGCACTGTGCTGGGCTCTTCTTGGCAGCTGACATCTCCTGGGCCACACCTAAACCTCTGTCTGGTTTTATATGGCCTACAAGCAAAGAGTGGCTTTCTCATTCTCTAATGACAGAAAAAGATCAAGAGGAACGTTTACTAACCCATGAAAATATAAGAAACTGTAGTCTGTGTGTCCTGTGCAGTTTGCTTAGAATACAGCTGCATTCGCTCTTTGTCCTGCTGTCCCTGGCTGCAGTCCTGCCCCAGAGGCAGAGAGGAGTCGTCGTAGCAGAATCTGTGGCTCCTAGCTGGCCAGTCCCTGCCGTAGGACACTCTTCAAGGCTGGGCAGCGTGGAAGGGTTCAGGAGATCTGTGGGCCCCCTTTCAGGGTCCGCAGAAGTTCCCTGGGTGCATTCTTATGGAGGGAACCCATGGTTTTCAAAACTTTGACTCAACAAGGCTGAGAACCCAGAAGTCTGGCTTTGATTGGTCACCGCTTCCAACCCCACCTTCCTCCTCCTCCTCCCTCCTGTGCCCTCTAATCAGCTGCGCCCCACATAAGTTTCCACATTTGCCTTCACAGAAGACTGTAGTCCTTCCTATTTCCTGTGTGGGGAGAGTAAATCGTTCCTGATTTGGTGGCTGGGGGTGTCGCTCAGCACCAGGGGGTGTGCCAAGCATGTGCGAGGCCCTGGGTTCGGTCCCCAGCACTACATGCATGCATGAATAAGTAAATAAGGACCTGGTTACTTTCTAAACAAGCATCTTTAAGGGTGGCTTTATTAAACCCAAAGGGACCTTAAATTACGGGCCTGTGGAGGGGGTGGGATCAGTGGGGTGTAGCTCTACATCCCAGGCCCGTTAGATGCTGCTGTCTCCACGTGCCTCTTGCTCACTTTTTCTTGGCTGTTGGGCCTTGAGAGCTCTGCGTCCTGTGTACTGCTGAGAATACAATCTCCACTCAAAGGAAAAATAGCAGCCACTTAGGAATATTTTTAGAATAGTGAGTAGCAGCCCTTGTAGCCCATATTGATATCAAGCTTACAGATTAATATGGAAAATAAGGGCCCCTCCTCCCCCAGGGTCTCCCATTGAACTGCTCTTTCCCAAAAGAAGAAAGGAAGGAAGGGAGGAAGGAAAGGGAGGGAAATGGGGTCTCCGGCAGGGGCCTGCTTCAGACTCAGGGTTCAGTCAAAAGGTGCTATTGTTGCTCCCTCCAGTAGGTTACAAGCTTGGTGAAGGACACCTGCCCAGAAAGGTGCCTGCCGCACAGCGGCACACACCCTGGCGTGGAGTGGGCACTCTCAGAAAATGAGGATCGTCCTCTGTGGCCCGTGTTGCTGGCCTGAGCCAGCGGGAGAGTGCATGAGAAGGGAGAAATGGGGGCCAGGAGCAAACCATCCAGAAAAACCCGTGTTCCCTTTCCTGAATGAGGAGAGGAGATGATACTGAATTTCTGATATTTTTTTGGCCCACACTCATTAATTTTTAAAGCTGTTGTTTGTTTTTACTATCCAGATTAATTTTAGAGCTGCATTAAAAAAAACTGATTTGTTTTTCTAAAACCAATTGAAGCAGATACTGGTGGCATCATTGGGAAGTGAACCACCTCTTACTCAAAACAATCATCATGTATGCCAGGGACATACTGCTGCCAAGAACAACAGAAATTTGAATATCTGTGAGCCAAAAGAGGAATATTTTTGAGACATTTCAACATACTCACAATGGCTTGCATAGATGTGTTTAGTTTTTAACTGAAACAAAGTTCTGAAGGATGAATATCTTGCTTCACTCAGAAATGAGAGAAATTCAAAAATGTTGCTGATGCAGCTTATTTCTGCTCCTCATTATCAGTAAGCTGAAGGTGATTGCTTGCTCTCTTAATTGTCTAATGAATTAATCCTCCAAGAGAAGGAATTGCTTTTGAAAACTGGATTATCTTGACTGTTCTTCATGAACTCAAACATATAATTGGTCATCATCCCACAAGTAGGAAATGCAAGAAAATGCTATTAGCAAACTTACAAAAGGAGTAGGTGTGAACCTTACCAGTGTAGTCCTGTGGAGTTTGGTTAGACATGGCAGTCAAAGGCAACAGCACCTCTTCCATCCCAGAGCATTTCAGCTGAAGGATGCCCCGGGAGAAATGATTCAGGACAGCTGGGCAGCTTCTGAGTGTGATTCCTTCTCAACAAAAGTAGGAACAAAGGCCCAGCTCACTTTTCTCTGAGGTTATTGGGCAAGTGTAATTGCCATATCAACAGCTCCCTCTAGAAAGAGGCCCCTGGCTCCATAGGGCCATTTGGTGTTTTTAAAGCTCTGAAGTTAACCTGGGGAAGGCTAAGAAGTCTGGAACCCAGTATCCAGCAGCCAGGCCATGCAGTAGGGCCACAAAGGGAATGTCCACTTGAAAAGAGGGACCATGAAGTCAAGTTAGTCCTGACATAAGAGAAGGAGTGTGTGTTAGGGTTTGATCCAATACATTTCCATTCGAAACCAGCAAGCGTGTGAGGCACTGCCTGTGTAACAGGCCCTGCGCTAGACCTTCCGCATATATTATCCCACTTCCTCCACAGCAGGAACACATCTGCCTACACATGGAAAGGACACAGGCTAAAATCCAAACCAGAGGGAAGTGGGGCTTGGAGGTGAGCAGGAGTATGGCCCTCTCTCCATCTCATTCTGCGACATTTCGTGGGTACCTGCAGGGAGAATGTGCAACACCCAGTGGCAGATGGATCCCTCTGCTGCTTGAAGTGACTCAGAGGTCCTCAGATCTGGCGTGCTTGAGAATTCAGTGCTGTGTCCTAGCTAGACACGCACCTATTCAAGAAGCCACAGGAGTGAGTCCGCTACTATAAGAAATGGCTCATCCTGAGCAAATTTGAAAGCATCAAGCCCTAACCATTTTACTTTTTTTTTTTTTTTTGTGGTGCCGGGGATCGAACTCAGGGCCTTGTGCTTGCAAGGCAAGCACTCTAATCACTGAGCTAAATCCCCAGCCCCAAGCCATAACCATTTTAAAACTCAGAAACCATTTTAAAACAACAAGTGTTCCCCACTTGTTGGAGGAGCCAAGGCTTGAGTGTGGATCCGCTGTGTTGTGTAAAGCACACCCATAATGCTTCATTTCCTATTGCCTATTCAGATTGCTTCAAAGTAGAGCAAGTGCTTGGCTATTTACATGTCGAGTACATAGTCCTAGGTTTTGGTGTTTATTCCTCACACCTGATTTGAAAGTGGTTTTTAGCCTAGAGCCCTTCCAAAAAATTCAAAGTAGTTTTCGTTAAAAGATAAGCTTCCCTTTTGTAATTGTATTTCCCGTTTTATGTAAAAATGAGTTAAATGTAACCAGCTCAAGTAGCCTAAGAAATATGAGAGGGAAAAAACACATTTCCCTACCCTCCTAGGTTCTGGCCCTGGGGGCCTGTGAATTAAACTGACAAAGACAGATAAACAGAAGGAAAAGGTATATCCATTTAATAGATGTTTCTGGTTTTATGTGCAGGGTCTGGGGGCACAGAAAAGAGGAAACTCCTGAAGAAGCGGTTAGATTTAAGAGTTTATATACCATTTTAACAAGGACAATGAAGTGTGGAGATGTGCCTAGACAAAGGAAAAGAGAATTTGGGCTTCTAGGGATGTTAAGCTGTAGAAAAGTAAATATATGTGCAAATAATGGGAGGAAAGGGCAATTTTTAGTAAGAGTTGTTTATGCGGACAGCTCAGCTGTATCTCTCCAGGCATAAGGTACTGATGGGGAACAGCTTTATAAATGGAAACACATGCCCTGCTTTTAGGCAGCAAGGGGTGGGAGAGGGCAGAGTTCTTCCATCTGTTGCGTCTTAATTGCCTTGAACTCAAAATCATCCTTACACTAATGTGGCAGGCTTTTGGTGGCATGTTCTGAGCCCTCTCAGAAGTTAGGCAGTAAACCCAGCAGGCTCCCCAGCACATGTGGAGAGCCAGGCCTGTGCAGCAGCGTGAGCTTCCCAGGTGCAAATCCTTCCTTCCCTGTAAGTGTTTGATAGTATTTTCAAGGAGATTAGGACTTGGGGCACTATTTATCCAATTTAGCCTCAGAGCCCCATTCCCAGCCCAGAGCTGCTTGGGGACACGATATGACTGTTGAGTTTTCTCATGTCATTTCAACTTTCTTGTGCCAGGGCTTCTCAGAGTATGGTACCCAGTGCCTGGGAACCTAGAGGCACAGATGCTCAGGCCGCGCTCCCTGCTCTGGAATGAGACTCTCGGGTTGAATCTCATAGCCTGACACTTGCAAGCCAAACTGTCCTGTGTTATGTTTTACCATAAAATTTTGGTTTTATGGAGCAGAGTGAGAAATATGCCACCAGTTACCTTGTTCACAGTGTATTTTAGGTTTGGGTCATTCTATGTATTTTCATGTCTGTTGTGTCTGGAGATTGCTTAGCCGAGTGTCTCTTCATTTTCCCGCTTGATGCTGAGATCTGGTTCAAGGCCTCTGAGTACTCCAGCGCGCAGCACACCTCCAGCCCAAGCCCAGGATATCTTGATTTCAGAATGTATCTTGGCTTTTGTCTTTTGTTTTCAATACAGATTTTAACAAAAATTATGATTAAAACACCTAATTTTTGACCTTCTGAAAAAACAACTCTTCTCTCCAGAAATCACCATCAATAATAGTTTTTTCTTCTAGAAATTATATGAGTAAGTACAAGATGCACATCTTTTAACTATATCAGTGAACCATATGACTATATTATTTGTCATATGGCTCTATTTCTGGTTCTGTTTGTTTTTTCTGTTAGGTGCACCCCTCCCCCATTTGATGGCTAATCTTAGATGCTGCTTCATATCCACACAGTGCTCTACTTCGTTCTTGTAGAAAGCGTGTGGTTGTTTACTGTTTGGATGTTCCACGCAGTGCATGTGTGATACCAGAGGTTCTCAGGAGGGCCACTTTGGATCTGGGCCTGGACACCTGCCCAAGTTAGCATCCCTGGTCCTGTCCTTACAATGCTGGTCATGGCATCGGGCATTGTACTAAATCAAAGTCCCTTGTTCTCCGGTCCCCAGCAGCCACATCCCCCACAGGGCCTGAAGTCACTGCATCTGTATGTGAGAACCATGGCTATAAATACTGCTGGTTCCCCTGTAAATAAATATATTTTATCGATCTTACAGCTGCATAGCTGTCAACACACATCTTGTTTCATACAGAATTCACCACTACCACAAGTTTTTATGCTAGTAATTTAGAAATACTTTGAGTGAAATGTAAAAAGCTCATCAGCGGCCCCTCCTGTGAATGCTGCCTGCCCTAGAGAGAGAATGAGTAGTTCACTGTGTGTCCTGTCAGACCCTTTTCTGTGTGTTTAAACTCCTTAATATGAGACTAGACCACGTCAGTCATTCTGGCCTTTTCATTTGTCATTTAACATTACATCCTAGGGAACTTTGTTTTAAGACTCAAGTCCTTTCTTCTTTTAAACTTCAGATACATGCAATTTCATATGAATGGATAAGTTGCAAGACTAATACAAGAAACACCTTTGTACTCTTCAGCCAGATTCACCAGCTGTTGGATTTAGCTCCGTGTCCTTTTCTCTCTCTTCTCCCTCCTTGCCCACGTGTGTATATTTATGCACACACATGTCTGTGTGCATATACGTTTTCCCCAAAACCATTTGAGAATGAGTTGGCAACTTCCTATTGTAAACAGTAGCAAGATGCAAGCACTGTAATTGATTGAAACTTTTTTTAATTTTTACCAAGAACGTGTATTGGTACATTGTATGCATAATGATCATAGTCAACATGGTTATTTTGTACCTGTACATGATGTATCTTGGTTTTTCCCCTTCTTCCCCCTCTTCCCTTCCATTCACCCACCCCTCCCTATATGCAACAAGTTTATTTACATTTTTCCATTTTTTTCGCTTTCATCTTACTTTTAACCTTCCTTCTTTATCCCCCTTTTCCCTATCTAGTTCTCCTCTCTTTTGAATACTATCTTTTTTCTTTTTTTTACATAGTATCTATTGTACCCCTTTGTCCTTATTTACACTTATGGTTTCTCATATCAGAGAAACAATTCCATGTGTACTGATAAGTGTCTGATTTATTTATTTCACTTGAGAGTATGTTCTCAAGGTACATCCATTTACCTACAAATATCTCTAGTTTGTCCTTTTTATGGCAGAGTAGTACTCCATTGTGTAGAAAAACCACATTTTCTTTAGCCATTCATTAGTCGTTGGGCATTTAAGTTGTTTCCAGGACTTAGCTATTACAAATTGTGTTGCTATGAACATGGTTGTGCATGTATCACTGTGGTATAGTGATTTTAATTCTTCTGGGAAGATACCTTTAACAGTAACAAAATGTAAGAGCTGTAATTGATTAAGAATTTGGTAAGTGTTGCCAAATCGCTCTGTAAAAACCTGTAAAGATTGTGATTTCCCATTTACCTGTAGTTAACCATTTTAATCCACTCTTCAGTATCTGCCAGAGAAGGTAGAGAATGGCATGTTACTGTTTTAATTTTAAAATAGGAGAACTTTTCACAGGTTCATGCCTGTTTGTGTTTGTTTTTGTTACTTCACTATGTGTATCCTTTGCCTGTTTTTCCTTTGGGTGGCTTAACTTGGTCAAAACATGAAAATTTCAGAGTATGCATGTCCCTGCCAGGGGACCACACATCTTACCTGCACATTTGAGCTGTGGTGTGTGGACCTTGGAAGAGGTCCATGTCTTTGCAGGCCTCCGGACCCACTCCTGGCCTGACACATCCAGAACAGGGCTGGCGGGTCCCTGCCCTAGGTGTTAGAAAACTCCAGGTAGTTTGCTTTGATGTTGTGGTTCCTGGTCAGTACCGAAAGTGCCAAAAGGCACTGCTTTAATTCTGAGTTTCATGAAGTATAATTTAAAATTTGACTCAGATGTCAAAAAAGAAATACTTGTAACTACAATTTCTGCTCCTTTTGAACTTTAATAAGGGAACAGAAGAAAAAGTCACAAAATGGTTAAATCCCCTTTCTTTCTAATATCTCTTGTTGCTTTGATATTTGCTCTTGTACTAGAGGGAGCGGACCACGTTACAAATCCCACACATCTTCTGCATTCCCATTTTCATCACTGACTCTGCAGCAAGTACAGGGCTTCTAGAATATTCCTCCAGTGACATCCTGTGCCCTGAGGGTACAGGTGACTCTATACAGGCAGTCTGTCTCGCTTCCGAACATGCAGTTCTGTTGTTCTTGTTCTAAGTTCCTCCAGTTTTCTTCCTCCCCGTTCAGAGTATCCTTGATTTATAGATGAGACAGGTTGTGAATGAGGAAGTGATTTGATAAACTCAGCAGAGTTGGTGGGGAAACAGGCTCCACGTGAGAACCTCCTTTTGACTTCCATCTAGATCTGCTGTCACAAGGTGGTGACAGGTGACTTTATAAGCACCACTACTGCTGAGAAATGTATTAGTCAAGGCTTTATTTTTATTGTCTCAAGGGTGAAAGTAACAGAACTCAAATTGGGGCACACAGTGAGTTGTTGGCTCATGTAACCTCATCGGCACAGATGGAGCCAGGACCTGGAAAGCTGCCAAGGCCCGGCCCCTCAACCTCGGGGTGCTGTTGCTTCCTCAGGTAGATGCTACCGCCGTGGAGGCCAAGTGCTATGAGGATGCCTGGCCGGCACCCTGGCCTCTCAGCACCCGGACAGAGGGAGAGAGGTCCTCTTCCTCGGGAGTCCAAGGGGGAGATCAGCTTCATCTAAACTCTCCAGCCTAAACGGGGATGGGGTCGCCCCAAGGGAACGCAGGGCTGGTAACAGTAGCCACGGAACTGGGGGCCGGGCACATCCGATGAGCAGATGTCAGCAGTGCTGACAGTCAGAAATGCCAAGAATGCTTGACAGACACTGCTTTCGAGATTTAGAGAACAAACACCCTGCGCATTTAATAGCACCTTCAAGTGATGTCCTGTGTCAGCCTCTGGGGATCCCTTCAGTCAGAGCCTGGTCCTCAGTATAGCTAGCGCTGGGTGCTTTCCAGGAGCCCCAGCTCTGTGTTCATCTTCTCGCTGTCTGTTTTTGGTTCTATGTCAGCTGTTCTCCCTCCTTCTGTGGTCCTGCCTTTGGGAGACGCACTGCCTCTGTCCCCTTCCCGTGATCTGTCACCTTTTATAAGGCAGTTGCATTAATCCCAATTGAAGAACAGCTATTTTGAAAGTTTATCAGAACTCTTTGAAGGAAGATGCTAGGGATAAAGTTCCCAGGGTTCCTTTGCTTTGAGTGGAAAAGCCTTAACCAGTGTAGCTCGGGTGCCTAGACTGGGGCATGAGTGCCTATTTCGTAGGGGAATCCCTGAAAAACTAAAATCGGTGGGCATCATTCTGAGAACTACAGCATAAAGAAGTGCCTGTTGGAGGCAGAAGTGTGTGACTGAAGAAAGCAGCAGACAGGACCAGGATTGCACAAAGCGTGGTTTTACTGGGGTCTTAAATTGTGGTCCAGGGTGGCAGCGAGGCCACTGGGTCCCCACTGTTTGCCTCAAAGGAAGGAGCTTATGTACTAGCGAGGACAACAGTATATCCAAGGCAGAATGTGCTTGGTTTATTATCTCAAGTGAATCTGATACATCAGGCACATTCCTAGTGTCAGCAGCCACAGGGCCTGCTTCGAAAGCTCCACGCACTATCCTGGGGTTCCTTATGTGTAGAGTGCTGGGACACTATTGGGGAAACATACTGGAGCTACTCAGAGGCCGTCCTGGAGGCTAGGACCTCAAGGTGGATCCCAGCAAGAAAGATCAGGAATGGATGCACAGATTCCTTCACACTCTAGATGGTAGAGATGTAAAGGCATCATGGCACACATCTTAATCATCTTTAGAATCCCTGCATGGCATAGTGATAGTCCAATTGTGTGCACACAGTGGGTGCCTAACTAATGTTGGTGTGCACCAGAGTGAGTCGATGGAGGAATTATTGTCCACTTTACTTCCATTAGTGTCTGTGGTCTGAAGACTGGAAAAGGTGATTTGTCTGGGTAACTAGGAGAAATTACCAGAGCCCAGAGAGGTAGAGAAGGTTCTGCACTACAGGCAGAGATGGAATGAAGTGAAAATACTGAGGAAAAATCTGTAAGTTGGTGAATAACATTACCATGTGTGACCGCGTCCAGGAAGCAACTTGATAGGTGCCCGAGTGAGCCCCTCACCCAGAATTAGTCACTTCCGGAGCTCATGGTCTCCAAAGAGGCTTCCAGCCAGAAGATCTGGGCTAGCACCTCGGACTCATGGTCCTTGGCAAAGAAAATTAGCTCTGTGTGTGATCCATGTTTCCTGCTCGTCACCCCCACCTGCGGTGTTGGTGGCTCCTTCTTCCCATTGCCTGCATGTCCAGCCTGCTGAGAGAAGATACCCTCACCTCCCTGCCCTCCCCAAGCCCCACACTGCGCCCCAACAGCCTCTAGCAGAGAAGGCTCAGGTAGCTCCGGGCCTTCTCACTACGGCCCAGCCTCGGCCCTTCCTCATTGCTGCTTCTCAGCCAGTCTGTCTTCCTGGCAGATTTCTCAGTAATGTCAGCGCCACAGCCTTCATCCCCACCCAGCTGCACCCGAACCCCACGAGGACCTCCCTCCTTCCTCCTAGTGTGCCTGGGCCATCACAGCCCTTGGGGCAGTCACACCCCGTGGCAGCAGGATGCCCAGTGTACTGAGGAAGAAGCCCAGGCTGAAGGGCCAGTGGAGCCTGCCTGTGATCACAGCCTCAGCCCGGAGCTAAACTTCAGACCAGTTTGCTCCCACACCCCATCCATGGCTGCCTTCCTCCGCAAAGCTGACTCTCATTTTCTGTTTCGGAAAGAAGCAGGTTTTCAGGTGCAGAGTCCGTCAGACTGCTTCTGTCTGTGCAGTCTCTGTCCTGTCCACACGCCTCGCTAACCCTATGCACCTTGGCCCCTTCCGGCTTCTGCTTTTCTTAGAAGTCCACTGTCACCTGATTCCCGCCTTGCCCCCAGCCTCACTTGCAGTGTTGGCAGCTTCTCCTGCCCAGCACCCCCCCAGCTCACCTTGCTGTACAGATGTCCAGGCCAGGCCTCAGGTGTTTGTTTCTCTCTCTCCCTCCTTCCTCTCCTCCCCCGTGGTGCTGGGGATTGAACTCAGGCTCACAGATGCCAGATGTGCACTCTACCACTGAACTACATCCCAGGCCCAATTGTGTGTGTACTTACTTATGATGAAACAGGGTCTCACTAAATTGCCCAGTCTCCCGAGTAACTGGGTCCTTACTTTCTGTCTCTATGAGTTTAGCTGCTCCTGGGTACCTCGAAAATGCAGTTGTACGCTTTGTGCTTTGGTCTCCAGCTAATTCACCAGTATAATGTCTTCCTGGTTCATCTATGATGGTGTGTCGGGGTTTCCTTCCTTGTTAACCCTGAATAACACTCCACCGTGTGTGTAGACAACATTTTGTTCATCCATTCACCCTTCTTGGTTGCTAGATTGCTTCTGCCTCTAGTTGTGAATAATGCTTCTCTGAACATGGGTGAGCAGCAGCCTCTGTAAGCCCTGTTTTCAGTTCTTTGAGTAAATAAGTGCCTAGAATGAGATCCTGGATCACGTGGAATCTCTCCAAGGAACCTCCTACTGTTGTCCATAGCAGCCGCACCATTCCTACGGAAAGTGCCCAAGGGTTTCCAGTTTCTCTACATCCTCACCAGCACTTGTTTCCCATTTGTGTTTCTAAAACAGTGTTGTCTTTTTTTCACCTTTTACCTCTGCTGTTTTGTGAACTATCCATCCTTCCTGCCGTGGCCATTTGCATAAGTGGCTATGATGTACTTGGGGCAAAGGGCCATCTTCATGGATTCTGGCTGCTCCGAGGCCACACCCACCTACCCTAAGCACTTGGGGACCTCTTGCAAACCAGACGATGTCAGCAGGTTCGCACTCCTGTCCCTGTGTCCCCTCTGCGTTTGCATGTGCCCTTCTAAATGGCATTGATACATTCCTCTTCACAGCAGCCCCACATACAAGAGAACTGAGAGCAAGAACCAAGAAGTTTCATCCTTATTTTCCCACTTCCAGCCGCGTGATCAGTGGCCACGGTGTGTGGAGTAAATAAAAGCACTTTCTCTCTTTATGGCACATTTAACATACCTTTTCATATTTACCCAGTTTTGAAGATTAATACTGTATTGTTTTATCTGGGCAAAATCTAGTTAAAAGAGTCGTTCGACTCCGGCAAACAAATAGAACCACGAGGGACACACCATGACTGTGAAATGTGTGCAGCTGCTTGCCAGCCTGGGTGCCATGTCTCTCCACTGTCTCACAGAAGTCTGAACCTCAGGGAGCCCTGGGCTCACTCCCTCCCCGTGGCCTCGGCCGCTGAGCATGGAATCGCTGGGCTGGATTCGTTTGATGTGACTTCAGTGCAGCCATGGGCTCTGTCCACATTATTGTTAGCAGATTCTCAGTTCCTGGAACAGTGTTTCTTCTGGTTTGAAGGCATTTGTTTGAACCTTGCTTTTAGCTTCTGATTGATTACATTCTCAGCCCGGGGCAGTTTTTGGAAGGTCCATCGTACACTGAGTGTGCTGTGTGCCGGCTCAGTATGCAGCCCTCTCCTCCTGCAGCCCTGGGCCTGCTGGACCACGTGTATAGAAAGAGCCATGCTTCTGACTGTAGGGCTCGGCTCTGCAGTGTGGAGTTCAGCCCTGCAGTTGGGGGCAGCATCCTTTAAGGCAAGAAGAGTATTCTAGGCTGCTGCTAGGGAGATTATAATAAACTCTCCCTTGCGCAGACCTCCTCTTGCCATGCTGTGACATCTAATGGACAAACTGTCTCTGTAAGAAAGTTAATTACCCACATGTAGTAAACACCATCCCCCACCCCAATAGGATCACATGCAACTGTCTCTCCCTCTAGGACCATAAGTAGGGTCCACTGATGTGTTCAAAATAGAAGATAGTAAGGAACATTTTAACCTTGCCTCCTAAGTGTTTGTCACTCTCAGCCAAACATTTGCTCTTTGAGACAAATAGGTTTGTTACTCATCTTCCATTCTCCCAGGCTCCTCCCCTGCCCCCTTTTATTGTCAGATTTATGTATAACATTGCTCTACCCCTCCTCCACTGTCTTATTTGAGAATTATCTGTGCTTAAAAATTTCTGTAAAAGGAACATACTAGGTTCTCATGTCTACCTTAAAATAACCCGTTTTTGCCCAGTTACCTTAACCATGGTCATCTCTGGTGTCTCCTTACTTGTGTCCATGTGGTGAGGGGAGGGACAACTATATGATGCTTAGAATGCCACGTGTCCTGCGGCCCCTCAGCCTCCGTGCTAAGAATCATCATGAGTCCCTGCACGAATACAGAGATGTTACATTGCTAGCAGACCCAGTCCTGCGTCCTCAGCTGACCTCTAGGTGAGCAGCCTACTCGCACAACAGGCTGAGAAAGGTGACCACTCCCTGGCCGTCCCAGTGTCCCTCTCCCAGCATCCTACAAACTGAAGGCACAGTCAAATGAGCAAATGTTAAATCCAGCAGCACTGATATGGGGATGATGGTGTATGGCAGCCTTGCTAAATCAGGATGACAATGATTAGGATGCTGACTGAAGTGAGTCTGTGGACAGTTTTCTATCTACTGCAGCCCCCTCCCCACCCGATAAGAGAACCAGATGCCCTTAAGTCCTTGTTGACCTAAAGGAATGTAGTTATTGTCGGGGTGATGTGCTTGTGGGTTCCGACCTCTTCTCCTTTGAGACAAACCTGTGCTGCCTCCTAAACTGCTTAGCTGATTTTAAAAACTGTATTCCAGGGAGGGAGGAGCATTCGGCATCTTTTCTGAAGTAGCACACTTAGTACTGGAGGGCATATTTAGAAGTAGTCTTTGCAAAAGCCTAAACCACTGTACTATTTTGTATTAATAACCAGGGAGTCAGTGATAGAATGTGTTTTCACGAATTGCACCCACAAAGCCCTCGGGTCCGGTCTGTGTTGAGGCTGCAGGACCGCATTTTACGTTTAGGAGCCTCTTGCTTCCCCAGCGCTGGCTTCAGAGGTGTTGGACACCTCACTGTTCTGATCTTCTGTGTTTGTGTTGTGTGTCCAGCATGCTCTGAGTGTGTCCCCCACAGTTTCATGCTTTGGAAACTCGGTCCACACTGTGGTTGTGTTGAGATATGGGGCTGGCGGGGGTACGGTGCTTCAAAGCAATTAGCTGACGCCGTGGCACTCGCGTGAGCCCCTTCTCTCCTCTCTCTCATTTTCCATCTGACTGTGCAGGCACTCTCATGGGCTCCTGCCTTGCTGCCAGCCGCTGTGAGGTCTCAGCAGAGCCAAGCTTATGTCCTATTCATACCTTCAACACTGTGAGCTAAATAAATCTTTTTTTCTCCATCAAGTTATCTAGCCTCAGGTAGTTTGTCATAGTAACAGAAAATGAACTGTTATACTCCATTTTCACAGCACAATTTCACCTGTTTGCCAGTCACTGCAAAAATTCCTATGTCTCTGTAGCAGTTGGAGCCTTAAAATACAAGGTGTGATTGAAAAATACAGTGTGTTTATATAAAAAATTTATTATAGTAGAAAACCCGTTGCCATTAATCCTCCCCAAAATATTCCCCTCATTTCGAACACTAATATCCCAGCAGTCTTACCACTTTCTGAAGCAGTTTGGAAGTCTTCTTTCAAGGATGTCTTTAGGTGCAGTGCACATTGTAACTGCCTCAATGTCCTGAATCCACTCAGAACATTTACCTTTCATGGTCATTTTGACTTTGGGGAAGAGCCAGGAGCTGTACAGTGTCGAAGGTGTCCAATCTGGTGAGTGAGGTGGGGAGGACACAGTATGATTTTCTATGTGCCTGTCTGTCTGTTGGGCGGCTGGCACTGAGCAGCAGCACTCGCTGTGTTTTTATCTCTTATCATAAAGACACTCATGAGAAGAACTTCCAGAACTGCTTCTGACAGTGGCGAGAGTAATGGCATAAGTGGGCTTGAAGCTAGGAAGAGTACTTTGAGGAGGATTGATGGCAGTGTGTCTTTTACTGTGTTAAATTTTTTATTTAATCATTCACCATATTTTTGATCACCCCTTCCAGTTCAGTCCTAATAAAATCTTAAAATCACATAGTAAAACAACGTCTGTGAGGAGCAGTGTCTGTAATTTTAATTAAATACAGTGTTGGTAATGGAGAGTGCTTTGAATTTCTCAGGTGAGGGAAGCTGCCTGGGCCATGGGTGGGTGCTGTGACTTATACTGAAAGAAACGCATTATTACCTGAAACGAGTTGGAGATTACTTTTATTTTTATCTCGCTGTTGTTTTAAATTACATACCCATGTTAGCATTGTGATTGCAGCATTTTCTTCTTTGGATGGCACTTTCAGCAAAGCTTGGTCATTATCTCCCATGCTTGGCCTGGCCTCTAAAGGTTAAATGACATTTCGGCTTCGTAGGAACACTGTGACAGAATAATGTGAACGTTATCAGCGGGATCCGGAAGATCACACTGTTTGATTACTGTGTTGCTAGAGTTCTGACTGTGCTGTGTTGGCATGGTTACCTTTTTGTGTCTGCCTTGTGTCAAGGCTGCAGGGGAGAGGGACAGGGCTGCTTGCTTCAGACCAGCTTGGGGAGTGAAGACATCTTACAGTGTGTGCCTTTGAGTCCGGTATTTCTGATTTCTGTGATTTGGACCAATGTTTTATGGACTTTAAAGTGAAAGTAGCAAACGCATCCTGTTTCTTGTCTTAAATTTGACTTTAGTTCAGGTAAACCTCATCTGATAAGACAAAATGTTCTAAAATCATGGCAAGCTATCTGTACTGTTACCTAAATTGCCAGCACTTTATAACAACAAACCAAGACTAGTATAAAATAGTCTCAAGCTGAGTTTTGTGGTTTGGTTTGGTTTTATTTAGGGGCCAAGTGTTGCCCTAGTAAATTTTCTACTGGCAGAGTACCCCACATGCCATTTTCTGGTAATGTGTTCTCCACAAGTGGTCTAAACCAATTTCCACCCCCCCCTTTTCTTAGCCATTTGGAAGGATTAGATGGCATACAATCTAATTTGTGCATTTTCCAGTTCTCACAAGAGATTTTCTAATATGCATTTAATAAACAGTTACACACTGCATTTTCTTGATTATATAGTCTGCTTTCTGCTGTGACAGCCCAGGGTGGCACTTTTCCAGTCTTGGGAGTTGCACGTGTAACTGTTTAACAAGTTCATGTTAGACACTGCAGCTGCTTCAAGCTCTAGGAAACCAGGCGAGGGCCCTCTGTGCCAGGTTACTGCCATCCAGGGTGTCACCAGAATATCCAGCCACAGAGCGCAGGGGAGGTAGTTGGCCAACAGAGTGTGCCGCCACAGTTTCCGCATGCCTTTCTTTCACGTAAGGAGAAATTAAAGCAGAGTTTATGTCAGTATTTGGCTGTCAGCATTGTTTTTAAGTAGTCAGATCTCAAAAGTCAATTTTAAAATTGTTTTAGTTCTTTATTTATGAAAGCTTAGCAAGTGTGGCTTTCAGGTTTTTGCATCAGATTTTGTGTTTGTGATGCTGAGGTCAGCTTTCCATCTTAGGTTTCAAGTAGCTTTTATCCTTGTCTGCAGAATGACATGAGAAGGACCAGGGCATAGCTCAGTGGTAGAGCACTTGCTTAGCATGCAGGAAGGAGCCCCTGGGTTCCACCCTCAGCGTGACCTCAAAAGACAAAAGAATGAAAGAGATCCGTTAGGGTCCGTGCTCTCTGATCCCTCCGCAGCAGCCGTCCCGGGTGCTCTGCATGCCTGTAGGTGATCCCTGGCAACAGCCCGACTGAGGGTAAGAAGGAGCCTGGGTGGGGCGGGCCGGGCACTCCTAGGGTTTTTAACTGGTGCTGACCTCTTAGACGCATCATAGGTGGCGTGTGTTGGGACCCTGGTTTCAGAATTGCTGATCTGTACTAAAGCCAGAAATGTGCTTTAGAAATCCTTAAGGAAATGCCTTAATTTCAGCCTAATTTGGTTAGCCCTGAAGTTTGGCAGATGAAGCTGCAGGATGCTTTGCTATAAGACAGCTTTGCACATCCTCAGGCTTCTTGGGTTGTCATTGATAGAAATCGGAGTCCTTGGAGCCCTGGGACAGCAGGCCTTCATTTTGTACTCTCCAAGCTTCCAGGGTCTGTTTCCTTTAGCCTAAAACCTATTCGTGGTAATACCCAGCCTCTGAGCTTATTGCCAACTTCCCCATTTTTCTCCCCTCCATCTATCCATTCTGATCAGAGCAGCCTGCAGCCCCTGACAGTCGGCCCCACCCTGAGCCCTCCAGCCATCAGCTTCACACACCCACAAGGAGATGTTCTGTGCGTCTGGTGCTGCAGTGCCTACTGATGCACGCGCCTTTCACTGCACGTGGTCACGTCCAGATCTGTTGAGATGCTGCATTCTCTGCTAGCTTCTGCTTGCCTGGCTCACCCACGGAGGACACGAGATTTTTTTAATCCCCACATCCATATAGAGGTGGGGTTAAGTGTACGTGAGCAGGTGGTTAGGGCTATGAGATGATGCCCTCTCGTGTTCCTCTGTGAACATTTGTTCCATTAAAATGAGTCTTTTAGAGGAACCCATTCAGAAAGGAAAGAGAAGTAAGTATCTTAGAAGGAGATAAAATATTTGTATTAAGTAATTACTTCAGTCTTTCATTTTTTTTATTATTTTGGGGGGTGGTAAGGGTGCTGGATATCGAACTCAGGGCCCTGCACTTGCTAGGCAAGTGCTCTACCACTGAGCTAAATTCCCCACCCCTAGTCTTTAACTTTTTAAAGTAATCTATTTCATCATAAGCATTGTAAGCCCCAAATTAATTACTCTGTGGACTGGGGTAGTCCTCAGCTTTCCACTTCAGGAAACTCAGGCATCTGTCATCCAGGAACCCAAGCCGAGGACCACGTCGTCTTTTCTCCCAGGATCTTGCCCTCCAGCCTGCGCTGTGCTTGTGCCATCTCCTGGCCTCTTGCCATCCTCACCACCTAGCACGAGCATTTAGTATCTTTGTTATTGCTTTTATCCACTCCGTTTTTCAACTTAGGACCAGAAGGCTCTTTTACAGTTGCAAATCTTAGATCACTGTCTTACTTATTGCTCTTTCTTACTTTCTAATGTCCTGGAGGTAAAATGCAGGCTTCTTACAGTGCTACAGAACCCTGTGAGGCTGCCCTTCATTGCTTACTCTCCTTCACTCTGTCCAGAGAGTGGCCAGTTTCTCTCCTTCCTTACACTTTTGCAGTTTTTCTTTTCTTAGTCTAGCTCTGTCCTTCTAGTCTCAGCCCAGTCGGTGCTTCCTGGAGGAGGTCTCCCCTGATCTCCTCCTGCACCCGCTCCCTGCTTCTTGAAGTAGATGCCTCTGTCCTGTGACTGTGTGGCATCCGCCAGAGTTCTGATTACATGTTGGGCACATTGGGCTTGTTTGGTTGCTTGGTTGGCTGGTTGGTCGGTTGGTTTCTGTTGTTTTGTGACTGAATCCAGGACCTTCACACAGAGCTACATCTCAGCGCGCGCGCACACACACACACACACACACACACACACACACACACCCACCCACCCACCCACGCACCCACTCTTGAGACAGGCTGGGCTAGAACATGTGATCCACATCCTTCAGTCTCTTATAGTGCCAGGATTACAGGCAAGTGCCACCAAGCCTGGCTACATGTTGGTTTATTCATCTAATCTGCAGGAAGTTAGGTACCATATATATATTTATTCAGCCCTATATAGTCAACACCTGGAAACAGTGCCAGCCGATTAGTTACTCGGGTTTGTCAAACCGTGGTTCTGGTTTTATCTGTGCTCCTGGTCAGAAGTGCCTGGGAGTGAATGAGTAGGTGAAGCTCTGTGTGTAACGAGCATTTGTTTACCTTTATGCCTTCTGCTTTCTTCTGTTTAGTAAGCATACTGCCAAGTGTCCTGAGGTTCACCTGGTGACACAAGTGACCATGTAACTGGTGTGCTGTCCAAGAGCCAGCATCTGCTCAGTAAAGGGAAGCCAGCCACACAAGAGGCAGCATGTAAATGCCCCTGAGCAACTTCAACGGAAGGGTTCCAGAGGTCGAGCAGAGAGTGAGCGGCCAATCTGTACAGAAGCAGAGAGGGAAATGTGTCTCCGAGGACCTGGCAGGATTCGCTGGTGTCATTAGCGGCAGTGCTGGGGAGAGTTGGTCTGAGTGGAAGGTAGGAGAGGGGCTAGTGGGGATTCTGTCCACTTGTCCACTTCTAGACCTTTCTCGGTAGAACTTCAGGCAGTTTACAGGTTGGAAGAACAAGCTTTGGGTTTTGTTTGTTTTGTTTTCCAAGTGAAGACATCAAGGCAAATAGAAACACAAACATATTGAAGCTAAGGGAATGATTAGTCCAGGAAATGCAAGCCCTGACTTTAGAGATTGTGGGGGCAGCACATTTGGCTTCCGGCTGTTAGCAGTGATCTTCGAAAGGAGCTGATGGGTCGGATTCACAGCGCCCAGGCGTGGTCTCCTCCCACTGGACTCTTCTCTGCACCTAGGACCCCGGAGCCCAGCTGTAGGGATAAGGTCGTTGACTCACTAGACAGTTGGGTAGTGTTCAGAGAAAGGTGGTGTCCCAAGAGATTGTTTGAATGTGGTTTTTGAAGTGGGGAGGGGCTGCATGGAGGTCTCCTCTGACAAGAGGGCTGTTCTCACTCTTGGGGAGAGAAAGTGGCATTGATCACCGGCTCCCTGCTCCCCCAGGCCCTCTGGGTGAATGCGGGCCCAGCCATCTGTGGGTCACCTCCAGGTGAAGAGGGAGATGTGATAATGAGAGGCCAAACACAGCCAAGGGAGGGCAGAGAGGTCCTGGTGAAAAGGAAGCATTTGCAGTAGCCCTCACTCTCTGCTGGTCCCTGTGAGGCTCCCAGTGCCCTGGCTGGGAGACAGAGCAGCTCGGTCTGTCTGGAGCCGTACCACCCTACATGCTTCCAGTCTCATCTGGTTGTAGAAGCTACGCAGAGTCATGCCTGGTTAGTTCTTGGATGAGTAGTTCACCTTGGCTACTGGGACTGGGTAGTTGACAGCATGTAGGAAACACAGAAAAAGGAGCCTCACTAGATTTTGACCACCAAATAGAAACATTGAACATAGTTCCTCTGCCAAAACCCTGGCCATGTCGGTGTTTGACAGCCCAGTGAATGGGGCGGGAGAGGCTTTGTCTGTTCTCATTTTCAGAGTCGTAAGCATCATGCCGAACTATGATTACTGCAGAGAAGTAAAAGCTAACTGCAGGGTAGGGTAGGGAGTATGGCTTGGTGGTGCAGTATGTTTCGCAGGTAGGAAGCCCTGTCTTGAGTCCCCAGCACAGGACAGACAAGCTTTTCTGCTCTGCTTTGTCACATGAATGAAAAATTGGTGTCTTGAAGTATTTCCTTTAAGCCTTATATTGGTTTTTGGAGACTCTATAGTAGGAGAGATGATAGAATTCTTTCTAGAATTTGATGCAGCCTAAGCTTGAGGAGAGTAGGTGAAGAGGAAGGGGAGAGCCCATGAGGCATGGGGTGAGGGGAGAGCCAGGGCACCCAGAGAGCAAATGTTTGGTGGCTGTTTGGCATTTTGGGGCTTTCAAGTTGATGGCAAGTAGGAAACTCAAGAAAGTTGAGTGGGCAACGTTTTAAAAATAATGTTTATAGCACATGATTTTAATAGAAAAGTATCACATAAAATTTACATCCTAAATTAGCTCTTCAGACCTCATAATGATGTAGATATTTGTCTCAAAATGGTTGATTTTTAGAAATTTATCATCAAGGGACTCTATCCTAGTGGGCTTTAGAGCCTCCTTGGTGAGTTGTTTTGATATGTGCCAAATTTTTAAGAAGTCCTCATTAAGAATCAGTTTCTAATCAATGCGAAGGAGCTGCTTTTAGATCTGGTAGACACTTAGGTTTTTTGAAGGAAATGTGTTTGCATCTTCAAAGATGCCATGCCTTTAATATGAGAGATACGCGGTTGCAAACTTGCTTTGTCCTGTACCTCTTTCAAAGTATTCTCGAAAAGGTACCACACATTAAAAGATTATTGGGCATGGAGGGTGTGAGGACTCTGAAGGCAGATGTAATGCGGGGGAAAAACGATACATAAAAAGATTTCTAGCAGTGTTGGGGAGTTTGAGGTCAGCCTCCATTCCCAGAGCACCTGAGTGCTGGGGGTGGGCGTGAAGAGGGCCCAGAACACGTCTGCTTTGAAAATTGCCTGTGTGATGTTGTCCTGAGAGCCTGGGACTTTTTGTTTACTTTAAGTTTGTGGAAAACAAGTAGATTAACATTCGCTCTGACATCATATGGTCAAAGACAAAATTACATGGTGTTCGAGATAAAATTTTTTCCCCTATAGTTACCAATGTTCTCATTTGTTTTAAGCATATTCAGCCTGAAATTCCCAACACAATAAAGAAGAGTATAACTCAGAGGAGTCTGGGCTGTTTGAAAAATGGATGAGAAACAGCAGAGGCGCAAGTGAGGAGGACTAACTTCATTTAGGGGCTGTGAAGGAGACTGGAAGTGCTTGGTAACACGGCTCTTATCCCTGCCCCTGAGATGGGCGGCATAAAGCCAAACACACGTGACTGAATTACCTGCTGCTTTGAGGACAGTTCATCCCTCGGTGACCTTGTGCATAATGTCACGCGCCTCTAACAGCGGGGACACATTTTCATCAAAAACACGTGTGCACAAACTCAGGCTCTGGGTCAGCCACGCCACGAGGCCTTCTAATCTAGTGTGCATGCGGTGGAGGTAGCTGCTGCCGGCATGGCACAGCATGCTATTCGACAGTAAACTTGCTATGAGTAAAAAATGTATGCTGTAAAGCAAAGCAATCAAAAATGCAGTAAATTCATAAACACTAAATTGTCATTTGTTTAATTGTTATCAAGTGTATGCACTGCCTGTAACAACACATCCTGTGCTTTTCTGTGGCTGGCCGCATGGTAAGCCTGCGCACACCAGCATCGCCACAGACGTCTAATGTGACCCCAGTGCAGCCATCAGATGCTTGTGTGCCTTGCGCTTCATTCGTGTGGCTTACTGCGTTCCTTTCCGTATGTCGAGCCGGTCTTGTATTCCTGAGACAAACTGAGATCGTCAAGGTGCATATTCTTTTTTATATGCCAGCACATTAAACTGTCGAGTGTTTTATGGGGGATTTTGGATCTCTCTTCATAAGGAATGTTGGTCCGTGGGGTTTTTTTGATGTCTTTGTCTGGTCTTGGTGTCCAGGCAATACTAGCTTCAGGGAATGAGTGGAAGTGTTTCCTCTGATTCTCTCTCTCATAAGAGTTTGTGAAGGACTGGTGTTAAGTCTTTAAACTGGAATTCACCAATGACGCGATCTTTGTGGAAGATTTTTTGATTCCTGGTTTAACCTCTTCACCTGTGATCAATTTAGTCACAGTTTCTACTTTATATAGAGTCAGTTGTAGTAGTTTGTATCTTGCTAGGAATTTTTAGGTTATTTTTAATTTGTTGGTATAGTTGTTCCTACTATTTCTTTATAGTCCTTTTCTCTCTATAAGGTTGGTAGTAATATCTCTTGTTTCAGTCTTATTTTAGTAGTTTTATTTTTCCCTTGATTAGTCAAGCTGACGATTTGTCAGTTTTCTTTTTCAAGGAACCCATGGAATTGTTTTGATTTCTGCTGTTTTTCTGCCCTCTAGTTTATCAATGTATTTTCTTATCTTTATTTTTCTCCTTTTTTTGCTGTTTATTCATTTTTTCCCAGTTTCTCAGGGTGGAAGCTTCAGGTAGTGGCTGGAGATCTTTTTAAATGCAGATTATTCTCAAATTTCCTTTTGTTATTGATTTCTAGTTTTATTCCCCTGTGTTCAGAGTTCATGCATTACATGATTTCAGTCCTTTCAATGTAGTCAGACTAGTTTTACGGCCTGATTTATTCTTTCCTGGAGATCCTCCTTGTGTGCTGGAGAGGGCGTATTGTGCTGTTGGAAAGGGTTGCACTGTAGATATCTGTTCGGGCTCATTGGTTTTTCATGTCAGTCAAGTCTTTAGTATTATCATTTGTATCCCCAGCTCTTTTATTGTTGTATTTTGAGACAGAGTCTCCCTAAATTGCCCAGGCTGGTCTTGAATTGGTGATCCTTGTGCCTCAGCTGGGATTATAGGCTTGTACCACTGTGCCCAGCAGTTATCCAATATTTTTTAGGTTTCAATTCATTTATAGTTTTTCCTAAGGTATACGATGTTTATAAACATTTGGAAATGATACATTAAGACTTCAGTTGTTACATACAGTGATCTTTATATAATCAGGACAGTATATTCAAATTTTTTATGTCAGCTGAGATTAGAGAATTCTTAGCAACTTTTTAAATATTTTTAGAAGATTTTGCGTCATCTTCTCAATTGTATTATTTCTGACAAGGAGTCTGCAGTCAGCCTTTGTTCTGTTCTATGTAATTAATGTCTTTTTTTATCTGTTTCCCAGCTTGACTGTTTTGGTTTTCAGAGATTTGCAAATGACCTGTCTAGGAGTGGGTATTTATTTTTAAATTGTGCTGGAACTCTCTGAGTTTCTTTACTATTCTGCTCTATTTTTGTGGGAGTTGTGTTTTGTTTCTTATTCTCTTGACTCTGTTGACCTATCTTCGTGTTCACTGAACTTTTCCTCAGCTTTGTGGATTCTACTGATGCCTGTTAAAGGAATTCTTCATCTTTTGATATTATATTAGCACTAGCCTTAATACACAACTCAGTCTTGTATGAATTCTCCTATTCATGCAAATCATCCCGTTTTTCAGAAGATCCGTCAACATCTATCATAGTTAATTTGTTCCTGTATGATAATACCATTATGGTCAGCTCTGAGTTGTGGCTCTGTTGAGTGCTTTGTTTCTTGACAGCTAATGGTATTTTTTCTTGGTCTGTCATTTGTCTTACTTTTTGTTTGAATGCTAGACATCTTGCATAAAGCAGGAGCGATGGTGATACCTGATATTTTAGCATAGAAATGGGCACGGTTTTTCTCAGGCAGCCAGTACATGGGGCTGAATTGATGTAGTCAGCTTGAGCTCCGTGTAGATTTTGTTCTGTGAGTGCCTTCAGTGCACCATGAGCTGCAAATTCCTGTAGCAATTCTCTGCGCTTAGGGTGGCGGTTGGGGTTACAGGAAGTCTTTCTGATCTGCCATCCCATTTTACTGTCCTTCTGTGCCTGGATCATAGAAGGCTTCTTTCCATGGCCTGGTCCTCCCTGCAGTGGGCCGCTGTTGATTTTTGTTCAGGTGTTAGAACTGGGGTGAGTGGTATGGTGGGAATGGGAGCAGGGTGGTTCTGTTCTTCTGGTCCCATCTTCATTTCCATTGCCTGCCTGCTGTGCCTCTGGGAGCTTTCTCAGGATTTTCCCCTTCCCCGGGGCTAGAAGGGCTGTCTCTTTGCTCTTTTTCCTTCCTTCGCTTGAATGAGTCCGCAGTGGGGGTGTGGCCCTTGCCTGCGGGGTGGCCTCCCCCTCCGCCACACCAGCCCCAGAGGAGGTGTCCCTCTGATCCGTCTCAGCCCAGTCCTCCTCACCGGTGAGTTCCTTTGCTGTTAGGCCAGCCCACATTCGGCCTGCAGCGGATCCTTAGGGTGTTGTCCCTGGCGCTCTGTCACAGTCACGATGGCCGCGTGCCGCAGCTTTCCGGACGGTTTGTCTTCTGTGGATTGCGGGCTCTTTGACTGCCCAGCAGCCCCAGGTCCCTGCTGAGTTCACAGAAAGGTGTATTTTGTAGTCCCAGCTCTTGGACCAACTTTTTAGCTGTGAATAGCTTCTTCCTTCTGAGCACTAGACTTTTCCCCACTGGACCTTCGTTTGATAAACTCATGTACTTTTAATACTAAAATGATTCTCTTAGTTGCTTCACACTTTGGTGTGCAGAAATTAATTTTAAATCCTGTTAAAAATACAGCCGCAAACATGTTTGGAGTGACCATCCTTGGGTTACAAACTTTGTATACGTCTACCTTCCTCTCACAAAATACTACCTCATAACAGATTTTTTGTAACATTGAGTGTGTGCTATATAAAATCTGTATTCCTCTGAGTTTCCTTTAAGTAGTCATGAGGTTAAAAAAATCTTGACTGAAAAAAATTAAAAGACTGAATGTGTGTCACAGATAGGACAGACAGTTCTTAAAGAGTTCGTTGTGGGTTAAATGAAGACCTTGTCCCCATGCTCTGGAGACTAATCGAAAGGCCAGTGGGATGCCCAGAGGGTGACAAGAGTGGCAGGGGTCTGCTCCCAGCCTGCCTTCCCAGCCAGGCTCAGGATCCAGCGTGACCAGGCCAGCAGTGAGGCCTGAGGACAGAGGCAGTTCTCACCTCTCCCAGCTGGTTTCTTTCTGCACTAAGATCACATCTTTTTATGTTCTCATGGTGTTTTCTGACCTAGAGGTGAGGGCAGGGGCAGAAGGAAGAAGTTAACAACTGCCCTGTGGTGTATGCTGCTGTTTGACTGTTTAAGACATCGGTAGAAGATGGTAGCACTTGGATTTTCATTCTGGACAGTGGCTGTGGACACTGCAGTTGAAGGGTGAATTAGAATCACTGTGGCTGCCCACTACCCCTCAAACTGCGCTTACTGAACTCATCTTGTACTTCCAGAGGAGGAGTTTGTGTTCTGCCTCCTGTGAGGTATCTCTGTGCTGGGGAGGGAGGAATTAGCCCTGAATATGTTAGCCTGGACTACAGAAGATGCAATAAAGACAGGTTGTGCGTTGATTTTCTTTGGAGTAGAAGTTGGAATATAACTACTACTATACACGTAACCAAGATAGTGTCTTCCTCCAGTACTTAGGATTTGAAGTTAATGGCCATGCAATTGGTAACAAAATAGGGGAATTAGATTGCAAGTGATTAGTTTCCTTACCAAACAGTAGCTGTAAAACGTAGTTGATTCTAAAAGTCAAGATAAACGTTATAAAGAAAAGTGTCAAAAGAATTCAATCCCATGTCAAATAAAATGAAATCATTTTTATAGGAAATAAACGTTCTGTTGATGGGCTGTATACTAAGATCCGCGCCCCCCACCCCCCGCTGGGGAATTAGACCATGTGGTCACCATTGCGAGGTCAAACCCAGGGCCCTGCGTGTGCTGCGCAGACGCCCGAACCCTGAGCAGCGCCCCAGCCCTGTGATTCTTGTTTCTTCATCTGTCTTTGTTTCTCTCGTTAATCCTTTTTTTTATTCCCCACAATAAAGGGGAGGATGAGTTTGATGACTTTCTATTCCTTCTTTAGTACCTGGGGTGACATTATGACATGCCGTGCAAATTGTTGTTGCTTCTCTCCTATGTTTGACCTATTGGCAAACTGCTAATGATGAGGGAATATAATAAACTACATTCAAAGTATCACCTGTCTTGTTGAATTTTCTTTAGGAACTCACGCATCATGACATGCTTAGTTAGAATGGTAAAATTTATATTGCCTAATGATTTTTAATTGTTTTTAGTTTGTCAGAAGTAAAAACAAAACTTAATATTTGCATGTGTAATTGAAGACCAGTCAAACTTGAATAAAGTTTTCCGTTAACTTTTTTGAAGAATACAGTTCTCTCTTAAGGTTTTTCATTTTCTTGGTGTTCTAAACTTTGATTCTAAAATGTTGGTTCTAGCTGATAGCATTGTAAGTGCTTTCTTGTTTATATGTTTTGAAGAACTAAGTAAAAACAGGCATTCGGATCTCCTTTGGGCGATGGAAGGCGCCCTTGCTTCTGAATCCTGGAAGCCGAGTCCCCTTAGGGATTAGTACTCTCTGAAGAGCTCACTGTAACTCACAATGAAGATTAGAACTGACAAGAGGTTCTTGCACACACAGTAGTCTACAGAGCACTGACCTTTGTCCCGCAAGCCCTTAAAACATGGGCAAGGACACTTGGTGCTCTCTGGTTGTCAGAGTGCTTTGTTCTGGAAGAGCAGAAAGGTTCGAGTTTTGTTTTTCTCTAGTCAAAAAGTCATGCTCAGAACCAGAGGCACAAACTTGGTAAGCCCCAGACCTCCCCCTGGGGGAAGCAGTGAAGTCCGCAGGCCTGGCTGGGAGGCAGCCATCCCACCCATCGGAAGACAGAAAATAGGACTTCTGACTGAGCCTCAAGATTGGCTACAGATTCTTGTGCTGTCTTCTGTGATTATCAGAGCCCCTCCAACATGTAGAGGATTCTACAACCTTGTGTCTGCTTGCAGGCCAGTGTTAGCGGCCTAAGTCAGGACAGCCGAAACTCATCTATGAGTAGATAAAGTATGATATAGCCGCACAATAGGACATTCCTCAACCTCTAAGGAGGTGGAAATTCTTGACATGCTACAATGTGGGCGTGCCTTGAGAGCGCTATGCCACATGAAGTAAGCCAGCCGTAGGGGGACGTGTTCAAGGACCTAGAGTAGTCACAGAATAGTGCTTGCCGGGGGCTGGGAGGGAGAAGGGGAAAGCAGAGCTGGTGTTTAGTGGGGCCAGAGTTTCAGTCTGGGAAGAAGGGAGACGTTCTGGAGATGGACAGTAGTGATGGTTGCGGTGTTGTGAATACATGTATACCATAGAACTGCACACTTAAAATAGTTTTATATGTGCAAGCACAAGGGCCTGAGTTCGATCCCCGGCACCACAAAAAAAAAAAAAAAAGAAAACACAAAAAAATAGTTTTATATGTATTGTACCACAATTTTAAAAAGTACTCTAGATGCTGTTTACTAATACTCCACTTGGATCTTTGAGATACCCATCTACACACACACACACACCCCCCACTGGATTGTCATTATCCCAAGGACAGAGTCCGCTGACAGGCTCAGTACAACGAGTGGGCATGCAGGGAAGGACCCTTCTGTGGCCCAGCACATGTGCCCAGCAGCCCAGTGCAGCGCGAGGGATAGAAGCAGGATTGGGTACAGTGAAACGGCAGAGGCAGTTTATTAATCACATTTGTCACTTTTGAAAGTGTGGGGGGTGTGTGTGGTTTTTCCACTAAACAGTTACACTAGTACGAGCTGTTCCTGAGTGACGGTGGCCTTGACCCTGCGTACAGGCCCTACTGGTAGATAACAGTTAAGGTTCAGGACCGAGAGAGTGAGAACAAACCTTTGAGACAGGTGGGCTTTAAGCATGGGGAGGAAGCATTTCCATGGGCACCTAGAGTGTTTCCTACCAGGCTGCTTGCAGGAGAGGAAGCCAGTCCTAGCTAAGCACGGCCTTGTCTGCCTGGGTAACCAGACGCCAGCCTGGCGGCCTCGCAGCGGCTTTCTGCCCACTGTGGAAACTCCAGCCCCTTCGCCCTTCTGCCCAGGTCGATGCCAGAAGTAACCGTACAGTGAAATCAGCTGGGAAACGTGTTGGGAGTCACATCGGCCCTTGATTTTAATTTTTTTAACTAGTTCAAACACTGTCCACATTTTCTGGCCCCTGGGATTTCTTTTCCATTTCTTCCTTCTCTAGGCTTAGGTTTTAGTTGTTCTGGCAGGTGGGTGAGCTGCTGATTGATGCCTCTAATCCTTCTCCATTGCCCCCCGAGTTTTGTCCCTGGTCCTTTAACTTGGTATTTAACCTTTACAAGTTTGACTTCAGCCTGTTCTTTTCCATCCTGGCTTTCTTGTGGTAAACCTCAGAGTACCCGGATTTCTTTGCAACAGACCTGCTGTGCCAGATCCTATTTCTTATAAGATACATTCAACAGGAACTTGTGGAGCACCTGTTGTATGCAAAACCCCACTCCACCAAGTCTTGGCCGGCATGACCTGGGTGTTCCTAACCTACCTTCATGGCGACCACTCAGTATTTACTTACTTCAGACGGACAATGGCTATAGCAGGAAGTTAGACTGGAAAGAGACACACAGGCATTTGTATTCCAGATTTGCCTGGCCTGGGCAAGTGGCTGGGCTGGTAAAATATTGTGGTTTCTAGCAGACAAGTGGGACGAATCAGTGGTAGTCATCAAAGACAGACAGTCTCGCCTTTCCTCTTGCTTGCTTGCCCCATCTGCCATTGCTGGAGAAGGGCCGTGTCCTTGTCCCCAGCAGCAGTCCCCAGTGAGTGGGAAACATGGTTGGGGGTGCAGGGGATAATCCATGCACATGGCAAACTTTGGGGATGGACAGAGCAGGAAGATGTGCTTGTAGAGCAGAACTGGACAGGCTCACTTTTAATGATAGTGTTTCTTATCAGATGGCTGACTTGCAGTGGGGTTATATCCCAAAACCAAACAAACCCATGGTAAATGAAAAATACCACAAGTCAAAAAGGCATTGACAGGGTTGGGGATTTATAGCTCAGTGGTAGAGCGCTTGCCTAGTAGAGCACTTGCCTAGTAGAACTCTAGTTGCCTAGAGTTTGATCCCCAGCACCCGCCCCAAAAGGCGTTGACTACAGCCAGCCTGCCAGCGCCCTAGCTTAGCAGCATATCACATGGTGGGGTGTTAGTTGTTTCCCCTCAGGATCACAAGGCTGGTGGAGCTGCTGTCCAGAGTCACAAGAGCACATATTGCTGACCCAGGAAATACCCAGATTCACATTTGAAGTATCGTTTCTACTAAGTTCATACCTGTTTTGTACCTTCATAAAGTTGAAAAATTCTAAGGTAAACCACCTTAAATTGGGGACCATCTGCATTTCAGTTTGGTTGCATTAAATTTGTTTGATGAAGCAGCTCACTATCTTAAGTGGCTGTTTTAGTAGGTTTTTCCTAATAGAATATAGAAAAATAAAGCACTTCCAAGGCCAGCATTCAAGAGTGCCACTGGATATACTCAGCACTGGTGTGTAGGTGGACCCAGGCTACAGGTGGTCCTCAGGCCCATCCACCCAGAGGCCAGAGAGCTGCCCTTTTGGGGTAACTTTGAAGGGACCACCAGGAAGTTCCTTGTGCATTAGGAGTGAAGAGGCAGCAAGTAACAGCCGATTCTTAAGGCCATTTGTATCTTCCTTGCACACTCCTTTCCTACAAATGGGTAGAGTCAGGATGTTCCCCATAACTGATGTTCAAGAGAGATTTGACTATGGCCAGTGACTTGGCCTGAAGGATCAAGACAGAAATTCCTGTACTCCATCCAGGCTGAATGGAACTGCATTTGGAGTGCCATTAACATTATGAAGTACAGACCTCCTGGGGAGCATTGTCATGGTACATGCTGCTGTTTTCAACAGAGAGGATATAATTGAGTCTGAAACTCTAAAGACAGATCTGTGAATAGAGATAAAGATTTGAGAGTGACTGGCCATATGTCTATGGTGGATAGAACTGGAGATGGCCAGAGAGCCTAGTGAGCCACTGAAAACAGTGGAGGTATATTCGTCTCTAGTTGCTGGGACAAAACCCCCAACACCTGCAGCTTAAAGGAGGGGAGGTCTATTCTGGCTCATGGTTTAGTCCACAGTTGGCAGCTGCCTGAAAGGCAGAAACAGAATGGTGGAAGGGTGTGGTAGAGGAAGCTGTTCAACCATGGCAGCCAGGAAGGATCGGGGCTGTCGGGGGAACCCAGGGGCAAGAATGTACACTTCCAGGTCATGCCCAAAGTGACCCACCTCCTAACAACAAGTCAGCTGTGAACTCATCAGTGAATTAATCCACTGACGAGTATAGCACTCCCATGATCTAAACACAGGAGATTTGGGGAAATATTTCATATCTAAAGCATAACAGGAAGGCAGAGAGAGCAGAGCCACTTACTTGCTTTAGACCACGCAGATATGGTATTGTCTCTCTCTCTCCAGTAGTTGAAGACTGTTCATTCAGCTTCGAGCAGCCTTGGGGCCGTACCCAGGGCAGCCACTTGTCCCCAGTTCTTTACCTGTGCTCTCTGCTGGGAGAGGGGACAGCAGTATCCATGTGTTCTGCACTGGGAGTAAATATATCCCCTGTTGACATGATGTGCTCCTGGAAAGATGGGACTCGTGAAGAACAGACACCCTCTGAACGTGGTGTCCACAGTAGATTCTCTCATGCTTGTTCTCTGTTGTTGCTAGTTGGTTTGTAGATGGCTTTATTTTTAGGGCCAGCTCTAAAATGTGATTGTGAGCAAATCCTTTCTTGAATCAAGCAAAAACCAAACACTGATACTGAACAGAAGAAAGGAAATATACAGTGAGTTCTGCTATATGTGATATATCTGTTCCTTAAAATCCCACGCTATGCAAAGTCATGCAGGGAACACTAAAGGCTCCTGAGAAAAACAAGTTAGGGACTCGGCACTCAAAACCACGATCCTTAGAGCACCCGCCCAGCGTTCGTGGGCCCTGGGCACCCTTCCTGGTGCCACAGAGTCCCACGCTAACAAGATGGGACCAAAGCAGAAACAACATGGTTTTGTGTGCTAATTTTTTTTTAACAGAACTGTAATAAATACAGTACTTTACCTTGAACATGGACATCAGAAGGTTGCAGAGTGGGAGCCATTGTGAAGTGGTAGAAAGGGAGTGGTCTGAAACCACGTGAACAGGTGTAATACCTGGAGTGGATGGAAAGGCTATTTAAATCATGTCTGCAAGTGTGAGTTCTGTGTATTCTTATCCAGCTGGGTGTGGTTGTTCATTCACCTCCTTCCTCCACGCATTTGCACATAAATGTGTGAGATTTGCAATATTCTCGGAGTGTTCCTAGTATACCTGTTGTGTTGGAACAAAACATTACAGTAGCACTGACAGTGTACTGTTTTTCTTGAAGATGCCTGAGAATAAGCATATTATAGCCTTAAATGCAGAGATCCCTGTGGGTAGGGAACTTAGGGAATTGCAGGTGGAGCAGAAGGACATTTATAATTACTGGTATGTAACATGTTGTGGGGAAAGAGGATATTAATGTTTAAGCTTGTCTTTACTTCCATGTTAATAAAAAATTCTCTTAATGGATTCAGTTTGCAGATTAATAAGTAAAATTGATAAAATCATTTTTGTATAGTCAGGTGAGAATAGCAGTATTTTGCATGTTAAAGATGGGTTATTAATGCTGTAGTTTGTTCCCTGACTTTAAATAATGACCATGAATATCTGAGATAAGCAAAAACTGTTTATGCAGTAGAGACTCATACACATGTTAAACTAGCTGACTTGATAAAACAATCCTAAACTCAAATACAATCAGAAATATCAATGAGTCTTTATCTAATGAAAAGTAGTATCAAAGTAATATCGTGGAAACGTTCATCTGGGTTTTGAATGCTGTAGTATGTTTTCAAATTTCCCGGTTTCCCGGCTGTATCGGTAATATATGTACAGTATCGTAATTTACAAAGTACCAAGAATACAGGAATTATTCATCTCTGCAAGGAAGAGCCATTATTAGCATTTTTATAATTTACATTATAACATACTCACATGGGAATATTGTTGGTAGCTGCCTAGCCAGCCACACACCCTTTTTCATGTCTACTTTCAGGAGTAGGTAATGGAAGAATACAAACTTGGACATCAGAACGTGGGTATCAGATCTGCAGACGCAACACACCTGGATATACAGTGGATATAAATTAATTAATTCAGCATTATGTAACATGTCGTGTAAGCGGTAGCCCAGGTGATGCATTTATTGGCTTGTATTTTCATCTTAAATGCCAGCTATATAATACTGTCATATGTATAATATAACTTAACCGTTTCCTTACTATTAGACACTGAATTTAGAGCTTTTTCTGTTTTCATTTCAAAAATAAATAAAGATATCTGAGTACCTTTCGTATGCAAAAACAAGTTCTTGGGCATTTTAATTCTCGGGAGTGGATTTCTAAAAGTGAAACTGAAGGCAGAGTTTGCTTGGTACGCCAGCGCCCTCCACCAGCTCTGACTTTGTTGTCATATTTTCCTAATTGAAAGATGGAAATGTTCGTTTTCTTTTTTACATGTGATATCCATTTTTCATGTTTTGATGTTTTGTTCCATTATTTGAGTTGGCTGTACACAAAAGTGTATTTTAGGGTCTGTTTTATTCTTTGCATTCGAATCAGTTTATATTAATGCTTTATTGTTAAAAATAGTAGCCTTTCATCTTCTGAAGATTTCAAATTACAGGTAGTTGACTAACTTTTTTCTTTTTTTTTTTTAATCTAGGAACCATGTGTTGTAGTATGTTTCTTATTAAATTAAAAAGCCAATTAACTTCCTGGTTTTTTCATTCCCATTTATCAAATGGTCCATGCCAGCACATGCTGGTTTGTAATGCATGTGTCCTTCTCTAGGAGCTTTTCTTAGACTCATTCTGTCTTGTTTTCTTCTGTACTGGAACTTGTGTTCTTCATGGAGACCCACATAACTAGTAAGGCATATTATGCTTATCATTCTCTTTGTCTTCCTGCTAAATCCTAGCTAGGGATTTTGTTTGGAAATCTTGTCAGAATTAAAATTGAGAATGATAGTTAGCTTTATAGTATTTGACGATTCTCCAGAAACGTGGTATTTTCTTCCTTTTTTTCTTTCTTTGATCTTATGTTCCTTAGTAAAATCTGATGTTTTCTATTTATTCTGTATATTTCTTGAAGATTCTGTTCATTCCCGGTTTTAGTTTCTACTATAGGTGAATTTTTAATGCATATTTTCTAAGTACTTCAGTGAATGTGGAAAAGTTACTGTTGCTATGTCTTTGTGATGCTTATCATTGCAAAGCTATGTCACAGTTCCTTAAAATGCCCTTTGGCCTAAACTGTCAGCTGTGGTTAAGATAGGTTGCGACGCATGTTTAATAAGCCAAGTCAGTGTGTGGTTCTGTTCTGAGTCCTCTCTATCAAGTTCTGGCGTTAGTCACGTTGGTGGGTGCTGGGGATCGAACTCAGGGCCTTGCGCTTGCTAGGCAAGTGCTGTAGCACTGAGCTAAATCCCCAGCTCCTGTATTAGTCATTTTTGCAAAATGAATTGAGTCAGTTTCCTTCATTGGCTCTGAAACTGTTGTTACAGTCAGCTGTTCCCTCATCTGCCTGGCCCAAGCATGGTCTTAGGAAGTTGCAATAGGTGGGATCTTTTTTTTTTTTTTTTTTTTTTTTTTTTTTTTTTTTTTTTTTTTTTTTTTTTTTTTTTTTGTGTGGTGCCGGGGATCGAACTCAGGCCCTTGTGCTTGCAAGGCAAGCACTCTAATCACTGAGCTAAATCCCCAGCCCCCAATAGGTGGGATCTTGAGTATCCCTCAGAGCTCCGTGTCTTTAAGAGGCGGGGGAACACCTAAGAGTTGCAGCCCAGCGGGGAGTCTTAGCTCCTTGTGCTCATGTGCCGGAGGATTGTGGGAGCTGCTCTCGTCCTCTGTTTGCCTTTGGGCCGCAGGGCCAGCAGCTCGGCCCAGCTCTTGCACTGCCGTGATGTGCTCCCCAGAGCGGTGGGTCAGTCGGCCATGGACAGAACCCCCCTCGTTATCTCAGGTGTTAAGGGATGGAAAGCTGACTAACAGGTAATTCTTCACTTCTTATCCTCTCTTGGTTGTTTTTCTGTTCTTTTTTGGTTTGTCTAAATCAGTCAAATCTCTAGAATTCACATTTTTCCCAACAGTAGTCACTTTTTTTGATATTTTAATGTATTTTCATAGTGCATGCAAAGGGGTTTTTATTCATTTTTGTTAAGTTGCTGTGAAAATAGAGGAGAGATAAGTGCGCTTAATATGTAGTCTGTTTAGGTTCGTGTTTACCCGTGTTCTGCAGTCTGGTATTCTTCATGCCTTGTATGTATCTAGTCATCTGTCTCATGCCACTTCCCTCTGCCTAAAGAAGAAATTCTGTCTCAACTTTTCTGGAAATATTTTTGTTTCTCCTCTTTAGGGGCATGGCAGGGCGTGTTGGGTTTGAGCCAAGACCCCTGACAGGTGCTAAAGGCATGTTCTACAGCAGATACACCCCCGGCCCCACCTGTGTTTGAAGGACATTTATGCTGTCTTTATGTGTGTTTATCGGTTTAGCTTTTTTCCTTTGTACTTCATGTGCTTGGAAGATGCCATTCCATTTTCTTCTGTCTTGTCTGGTCTACTGGTAACGTCTTTTTTTTTGTTCTTCGAAGGTTTCTGGCAGATTATTATATGCTTTAGTGGGGGGGTGTCCTCTATTTGATCTTTAAACTTCTTGGATCTGTATACTTCCTGCTTTCATCAACAGTAGAAAACTTCCATCCGCTATTTCTGCAAACATTTTATACACACAGACTGAGATTACACAAATGTTAAACTATTTGGTTTGTCAACTTGCTATTTTTCCTCTTTTCTGTCTATACAGCATTTTGAGTAAAGTCTGTTGCTGTGTCTTCGAGTTATCTGATCTTGTTTGTAGTATCTAATCTGTTAAATATAGTCAGTGATTTTTTTTTCTAATCTTCCATTTTCACTTTTTATTATGCTGTCCTTGGAACCCTCAAGGCTCTTCTTCTCTTTTTTGAAAAAAGCTGAGCACATTTAAGGATTCCTTTTCTGAAACTGTATGTGACTTGGGGTCCAAGAAAATCCAAAAGACATTATCAAGTGGTAGTTTGGGCAATGAAGCAATGACTACTAATTACTGTATATGTAAACATCAGACAGCAATGCGTTTTACGGCAAACAAAGTGCTTTTCCCCACCATGCCTCAAAAGACTCAATGGAAGAAACCCTGATCTCGGGAAGCAGAGGTTTTTCATGACGTGGTCCTGTGTCTGCCGTCAACAAACGAGATCCCAGAGCAGAGCTCACTATCCCTGAGAGATGCCTGGCTCTCTGTGGGTATCGGGACCATGTCACCTGCATGTGGCAGGAAGCACAGGCCAAGTAACTTCTCTCTACTTTTACTCAGTAATGATAGCTGATTAAAAAGAAAAAGCTTCCAGTCTTGATTGATTACTATGAAAATGTGATTCTTTATTAAAACATATCTCCCCAAAATGTAAGTGTAACCCAGAAATCCTGGTGCATGCGTGTAATCTCAGAACTCAGGAGGCTGAGGCAGGAAGATTGCTGTGAATTTGAGGCCAGCCTGAGTTACATGACGAGTTCAGGGCCAGCCAGAGTTACATAGTGAGATCCTGTGTCAGGGGGGAAAATAAAAAAGAAATGCGTGTGTAATATGAAACAATATTAAAGAAATCCATCTAGAATTGGAGGCAAATACATTTCCGCATGTGTGTGTGCCAGCCCTGGTCAAACAGTCCTAGCTGCCAGAAGCAGTGTGAGGAGAACCTTGCACAGCTCCCTCCCTTTACAGCGAGTACTGTAGGTTGTGATTGATTAGTGCTGCCTGTAGCAGGTGCCGGCGATCGGGGGGCAGCTGGAGCACCATCCACTTGTCATGCCTGGTTTCTCCCCACCACACCTAGAGTCTCTATTTCCAGCCCTGATCTTTACACTGAGGTTACTTACAACAGTTTTGAAAATATCCTTTTCTCTTAATTTCATCACCTTCACTTTTTGGTCTCTATTTAGACTGATTTAATCTTGGTCATCAGTCTGTTCTCCTGCTCCTTCGCCTGTCGGTTAATTTCAGGTTGGTTGCTGAACATTACAACTTACAGTTTGGGACTCTGGATTTTGTTACATGCTTTTTTAAAGGGTGAGATGTGTGCTGGCAGAACAGTGTGACTTGCATATCAGTTTGATCCTTTCAAGGCTTACGTTTAAGCTTTGTTAGTGTAATTCTAAGTATGCTTTATTCCAGACCTAAATTAGTTTCACTGCTGATCTTGCGCCCATTCTGGGGTCTCCATTCAATGTTCCAGGATTCAGTAGGGTTCCTTCCACTTGGGCTGGTGAGGACCCCCGTGCCCTGTGTGGACTCTGGTAATTATTCAGTTATAGGTCTCCAGTAACTGTTCTTTCCCCAAAAGCTGTTATTGCTGAGACTTGTGGACATCTTCTGATGTGTGTCCAAACTGGTCTTCAGCAAAGACTCAAAGGGATCTCCAGACACTCCCGGAAGCTTCTCTGTGCAGCTTCCTCCTTTCCCGTCCCCTCCGCCACACGTGGTTGCCTCCCAGGTCGCCAGGTTGTCCGTGTCCTACTTGAGCATTTTTGCAGACCGCATCAGGGTTTCGCCTCTGCTGCAGCGGGGGAGCCACGTGTGTCCTAGGGCGCCTTTGCTGCCACCGAATTTCTCTCGGGGAGTGAGCCCTGTCTGCTGTCCGCTGTCTGGAGACAGCCACTACGTGTATTTTGTTCCGTTTCCTAGTTGTCAGCAGAGGTGAGGAAGTCCAGACACGGTTCTTGCTAAGGTTGAAAACAGATGCCGGGAGTCCTTTCTAGAGACTTGATGAAGCTGTGATGTTTAACAGATTAATCATCCATGTCTGGGGGTGTCTCTTTTGCTCTTGAACACATTCAGCAAAAAACAGTTATTAGACACTAAAATAGGTTTCTTTCCTAGCTGAATTTTATGCTGATGAATCACAGGAAAGCGCTGGTAGTCTGAATCCCAACTCATAAAGGAACTGTCAGTTCACAGGGACAACTTTAGCACCTCTCTTTTCCCAAGAGTTGGTGGTCCCAGAGGCACACTGCGGTCACACAGTTTCTCTTTGGGAGCACGTTTCTTCCCGAATCTCAGGGTCTACCTCCAGTTTAGTCTTTAGTAGTTGATTCTGCTCTGAAGTATTGAGCTGCTTGTCCTTAGGTTGGGTTGACATAATTAGCTGCATGGTGTCTTGGCAGGTCACTTGAATTCTCATCT
This sequence comes from Hystrix cristata, assembly GCA_004026905.1. Lineage (NCBI taxonomy): Eukaryota > Metazoa > Chordata > Mammalia > Rodentia > Hystricidae > Hystrix > Hystrix cristata. The sequence goes on along the minus strand of PVJO010000473.1, from coordinate 21,521 downwards.
CTGCATCAAGGAATCTGGGCTGAAAGGGCTTCATTTATTCAGTAACTGTTTAATAAGTATTGTGAGCACCGGGGATACAGGAGTGAGCAAGATGAACAGGAACCCTGCTGTTACGGGGCTTCTCACTGGTAGTCCATGATTCCAGGACTCAGTCCTGCCACGAGCACTTCTCTGCCTAAATAGTGCATATCAGACGGGTGGGAGATGGGTCCCGGAGCCACGTCTGGGCGGCAGGGTGGTTGAGGCACTAACAGGGTCAGAGTCACAGACTTCAGCAGGGACTGCAGTGATACGGGAAGTCAACACTTTTAACACGGAAGGCCAGACACCAAGTTCAGTAGTCTCGGGGAGCCGGAGCTGAAATTAATCTGGTTCTGAACTGCAGAACCATGGAGAGCTCCATAGGCACTGTTACCTCAAAGACTACGTGGGGTTCTCCGGAAGCTCACCATGGGTGGCCGCAAGGGCATCATGGCATGGAAATCCTGCTTCCAGAGGAGGAAACCACCAGGAAAACTGCCCAGAGAGTTTAAGGAATCTGTAACTTTTAAACAGAAATAAAAAATGCCATGAAAACAAAGAAGCATTGAGGGTGGCAGGGGCTGACCCAGAGCCAGCCCGGCATTGTCCTCAAGGGAGGCAGCTCCCCTACGGTCGACACAGTGGCTTCGAAACAGCAGAGTGATGTCCCTCAGTTCTGGAGACAGGAAGCCCAAGGCAAGGGGCTAGCAGGTTTGGCATCTAGTGTGGCTTCCTGGTTCTCATGGGTAAGACCTTCGAGGGGCCAGGCAGGGTTCTCTGAGGTTTCTCTCACAGAGGTTCCATCATCGCGACCTAATCATCTCCCAGAGGCCCTGTTCTGGCCCCACCCGCTTGGGGGTGAGGACGTCAGCACATGAATGGTCACAGCCCATCCCCCTGTGTTGCACTTTGGTACAGCATCAATTGAGAGTTCAATTTGGGTTAAGTAACTCTTGAAGACTCAGCACCTTGGCAAGTGTAGCCTGCAATGGACACTCCTGCCAAGAAGGCCAGCATCCCCACCTGGCCTGTGACCATGTGCTCTGTCATGAATGAATCCCTCCAGAACCAGGCTGCGTGGCCTCCCAGCTTGCCTTAGTTATTCCTGACTCAGGAAAGTCCTCAATGTCTGCATCACCGAAGAATCAGTGTCCTCTCCCTGCAGTTGTGTTTCTGGGTTCCTTTAAACACTGTTTTAACCAATTCTTGATCAAATGAAATTTTACGGGTTTTTTTTTAACATTTGTATGTGCCTTTTGTTGTCCCGTAGTCTGGCTCTAGGGACACAGCGTGGCCAGTTTATGAAAGGCCTCTAATCTCCCTCCCGTGACCTCCTCTTTGTTCTTTTCCGCCCCTGCGGCACATACCTCTCTGGACACATCCACGTTGCCATGGCACCCCTGCCGTGCTTTTCCTGGTCCAGGTGTGGCCATCCCCAGCAGCTCAGGACAGGCTCACTTGTTCCCACACTTGCTCTTCGCTCTGCGGGTGCTGCCTGTCTGGCAGTCTCCTCAGACACCAGCCCCATGTCTCTCCGGCCTGCTTTCCTCATCTCCTCCCCAGGCTCAGCAGCATTTTACCCAGATGCCCACTCACCCCGAGGAAGTGGGCGTCTCCTTGCCCTTTTCTCCCAGCTCCTTGGCCCCCCAGAGATGTTTCTCTCCTTGTCTGGGCTAAAAGTCTCAGCATCAGCCAGGCCCATTTCTCTGTGCTCAAAAGTTACCTGACTGTGGTGACTGGAGCTCCGAGCAGAGTGGGTGAAGGAACAATGGACAGGGAGACGGCGAGTACAGGCCAGATGAGGCAGCACTGGGCATGAGACTAGAAGACCATGCTGAGAAGAAGAGCAAGTCAGAGGGGCTTCTGGGGAGAAGAGATTGGAAAATGTTTTAAACATAGGGAGGATCTGGTAGAAGGAGAGATGAAGGTTAAAAGAAAGAGAAAGGGTCTTTCTTGGGTTGCTCAGGATTCAGTACCATCCTCATAGGTGACATCTTACCAAACGCTGTTTGTACAGTTGGAAATACTTCAGGTTACCAACCCTTCAGGAACTTGCCTGTAGAAATGCCAGCATTGGAATGACATGGGCCAGCATTAGGCATTGCAGCACTGTTTGTAATATTCTAAAAATCATTGAACATCACTGTGAGTTAGAAAAGTGAATTCTAGGACATCCATACAGTAGACTGCTGTGTAGCCTTAGAAAAGAACGAACTGTCCTGATGAAGAGCAAGTTCCCAGATGACCTGCAACGAGTGAAAGCAAGCTAGAACCATGCCTATAAGATACAACATCGTGTCTCACATACTGCCACTGGGTTTTTCGAAAGGGTAGGAAGGAGAGAGATGTCTCAGTATTGTATAGATGAAGAACATACTGAGAAACCAGCCCCAGGGTTCTCTGTGGAGGGCGGAGTCCTGGGCACATGGGCCTGCCTTTCATCACATACCTCTTTATCTTTGGATTCTTAAAACATACCCATGTGTTACAGTTCTTTAAATTCTTAAAGAATTTTATTTTTTTAATTCCAAAGATTAAAATACATCATGCCATTTCTCTACCAGCTGAATGAAAGCCAAGTTGTTTGACCGGGGTCTTCTCTGGAGATTTTGGCTTATTTTCTTTCACTCTGAAAGATTTCTGATATATAATTCCTCATGATTTTTGCTTCAGAAAACTTCCACCATAACTAATTTCATTAGTAAAGCCTGAGGTAATTTTCATATATTTCTTTCCTTTTTTTCTCCACCCAGAAGCTTTGTACATTTGTTATTATGTTAGCTAATATTTAGACAGTTCAGATAGGATAATTATTTGTCTTAATAAATTCTTACTCTGGCACTTCTTGGTAACTCTAGTATAAAGAGTTACTCCTGACTTTTATTATAATAAAAGATGTTAGAGGATGGAGTATTGATGCAGTGGAAGAGCACTTTCCCAACTATTCATGAGGCCCGGATTCCTTTCCCAGTAAGAAAACATACAGGTGAGAGTTGTCCGTGTTGCTGTTGAAGAGCTCTGTGACACGTGAGGGCACTTTTTCTGTGGCGAGACAAGGGAACACTGTTTTGCGGTATTTAGCTGGCTGTTTGATAAAGAACTGGGACCACTGGGCAGACCTTCGGATAGCCCCTCCCAGGGAAGCACTGGTTGTCTGCCTTGTTCTCCAGGGTGGCGTCTGAAGTGGCAGCCACCACACTACTCCTTAGACCTAAGAGACAGGTAGCAGCATTCGTGTGTCTGTACAGGTTCTTCTTGCATTCAGGAAAAGGCAGCTTCAGCTAGATGGCAAATGGCCTTAACTCTAATAGTATTTTCTTGAATTAGTTTCCTTTTACTTTCAACTTCTCAAAACTAAAACAGGTACTCTCCATAAGACCCATTCTCTTTTAGTTCCACTCTTTAAAAGTCTCAAATTTTGTAGCTTCCTTTCAGTAAGTACTTCTCTATCTTCGTTTTTTAGACCAGATAAGCAAGATTGTGATTTCCTTGTCAGACATGGAAGGAAAGCAAATACCTTTAGAAGTAGACTTTCTGAAAGTTCTGGTTTTTAACCTTGCGCCCCCACATCAGGTCCTGGGTTTGCGGTATGCATTTTAATCTAACTCAGAGGTGGCGCTGGGGAGTGGCCTGGTGGTGGGACATCACAGACCACTGTGATTTCACACTCTTGGCAGGTACGTCTCCGTTCATGGATGCGCTCACAGCCAATGGAACAACCAACATACAGACGTCTGTTACAGGAGTGACAGCCGGGAAAAGGAAATTTATTGACGACAGAAGAGACCAGCCTTTTGACAAGCGGTTGCGTTTCAGTGTGAGGCAAACAGAGAGTGCCTACAGATACAGAGATATTGTCGTCAGGAAGCAGGATGGCTTCACCCACATCTTGTTGTCCACAAAATCATCAGAGAATAACTCACTAAATCCAGAGGTGAGAGATGCTCCTTGGGCCGATTTGTGCTTCCTGCTTCTCCACACCCGTTTTCCTGGCCTGCTTTGCTGAACTGGAGCTCTCCTTTGTGCTCTTTCTGACCCTTCTGGGCCACTCCTGAGCCCCGCCAGAAGCCAGGAGGCAGAGATGACATCCATCAGACTTCCTGCCGCAGTGACGGGCAGCAGGCACGTGCCAGTGTCCACCCCGCACTCCTGATGTGGGCTCTGGTGGACACCATGCTCTGTCCTTGTCACCTTCTAGGCTGGAGTTCTTCATCAGCAAGGCGGGACCCAGGGAGCCTGTGGGAATTGCGCGCGCACACTTTGTTTACTTCAGCCTTCATCCACTCTTGATAGCTCTTTGTTCAGACAGGAATAAAATACCCTGGGTCCCGGCCCTTCGGAGGTTCTGTCATCCGCCAGTGACAGACCCTCTCCAGCACTGTGGTGGGACACACAGCAGCAGGGAGGTCCACACTGCAAATGCTTAGGAAGGCAGCGTCCACCGACCCAGGGAGATGAGTGTTTGCAAAGTCTCAGACCAGGTTCTGCAGTCTCTGGAAGCAGGAGTGTGTGGACCTGCCCTGTTCTGCAGCAGAGGCCCCAGCTGGAGGGGTTGCTTGTTTTCTGCTTGTGAGCATCTTAGGGAGGTTGTTTCCAGACAAGAAACCAAACCACAGAAAGTCCGTGTTTGGACAGGGTCGCATAACAAACCAGTGCAGGCCCGGACCTTGGTACGTTGTTAGACGGCAGGGTCCCTTTGCTGGTTATTTTTAAATGCCTCATATGGATCATTTTAACTGATTTTGTGCTCTTCTGAAATTACCTTCCCATGCTGATGTGCTTGAATTTAATCACTTATGCACCAAGCTATTTAGGTTTCCAGCCCATGTGTTGGTAGGCTAGTTTAAAGGGGCAAAGGAAAAAAAAACTCCTTTCTTTGAACTGGTTGAATGTGCCACCTGCTGTCTAAACTGGAGAAATACCCAGCGGAGATACGTGACTTGCCTGGTGTCTGCTGAGAACTGCCATTCCTCTGTCCCTCTGATTACACTCCATTTAGAATTACCTGTGTAGCTCTATTACACTCCGTTCCGGCATCCCGATAGGAAATGTGCAAATCATTTCAAGTTGTAGTGGATGTGAGGAACTGCCTCAGGCTGGGAATGCGTTCTATGTAGTCTTGATCACTCAATGGTAGAATGCTTGTAAGAGTCTGTACCCAGGATGTTGTTTACCACTTGAACTTGTGGTGACTTTCAGGTCATGAAAGAAGTCCAGAGTGCTCTGAACACGGCTGCTGCCGACGACAGCAAGCTGGTGCTGCTCAGCGCAGTCGGCAGCGTCTTCTGCTGCGGTCTCGACTTTATCTATTTCATACGTCGTCTCACAGATGACCGGAAAAGAGAAAGCACTAAAATGGCCGAGGCTATCAGGTATGCAGCAACGGTGTGTGTGAAACGTTGGCTTGGGTGTTTGTTTTTAGGGTACCGATCTTTGAGAAAACAGCCCCAGAGAAGCCTTAAGAATAAAATCTACGTCTCCTTCCTCTGAGAGGCACTAGGAGCAAAATTAATTAGATCATCTGTCTTTTCTTTGGGCCTGGCATAAATTACTACTTGCCTGGGGCAAAGAACCGACTTCAAGGCCGGCTTAAACCAACGAGTGTGCAGGAATGGCCTGGTGATAGAAAACTGCAGCCAGATGCAGGCCTAGGCAGGCTCCATGATCTATGCTGTGAGTGGGTGCTGTCCTCAACACTTAAATAAAAACGCGTTCTCTTCCAAATAGTAACTTGCTATTTGCTTAACTCCAAAATAAATTGCCTAGGCTTGGTGACAATTCTATAAGATCACACAGAGAGATCTTTCTTTTTAGTGCAAGCAGGACACATTTTTGTTCAAGTTTCTCCTAAGTCCCAACCACACGGAAAACCAGACAACACAGAGTAAAAAGTGAAAGTCCCTTTTGTTTTATACCCTACCCCATGGAATCTACCATTCACTTGCACGTCTTCCTCAACCTTTTCCTAAAGACTTTCATTCTTAATTTTTTTGTTTACTTTTTAAAAGACATAAAAATTGCTTGCGTGGAAGGCAGGTGTGGTGGCACACATCTGTAATCCCAGCACTCAGGCGGCTGAGGCAGGAAGATCACCATGAGCTCAAGGCCAGTGTGGGCTACAGAGTGAATTCAAAGCCAGCCTGAACTACCTAGCAAGACCCTGCCTCAAAAAACCAACCCCCTGCCGTAAATTGCTTATACTTATGGTGCACAACTTGATGTTTTGAAATATGTATACATTGTGGAAAGGCTAAATCAAGCTACTTAACACATGGTGTCAGCTCAGTGGTTTTGAGGGGATGAGAACATGCAAAATTTACTCTTAGCAATTTTCAAGTGTACGACATATTAGTAACAGTCACCGTGATACATAGCAGCCCTCTTGATGTAAGCATTTTATGATACACATTTCATATACACAGATAATATAGATTTGTTTATAGTCTTGTAAAATAAATGGAATTCTGCTGTGTTGCTTTGCAACTTGCTTTTTTCGTCCAGCAGTGTGACTAGGATTTACTTCCTTGCCCTCAATAGTGGGACTTCCCACTATGTTAGTAACAGGCCCTAAGGCCTTCCTTACAACCACCTAATTCTGCTGTAAGCACACATCCCCTCATTTATCTTGCTACTCACTCTGTATAAAAAACAACTAATATTTTAGAGATGAGTTTTTAGTGTGAATGAAAGCAGTCACTAAATATTAAGATACTTATTTCCCCACTCACCTCTCTAAAAGCACATATCCTTGGTGACCCCTAGGAATCCTTCATGTTTGCCTTTTTAGTTCATAGAGGAGGAAAAATTAAAGAGATGCGGGTTTGCAGAGAGATGCAGGCAATAAAGTTGGTTGGATCCTCTCCAAGACCCCAGATCCTTGCAGATCAGCAGCTGAGGTCTGGAGAGTTCCTGGGTTCTGACGGCTGAGGCCCCTAGTGCTGTCCTTGTCAGGACCAGGCTTTCTGATCCCCCTAAACCATTGCAGAGGTGCACAGCAGGATGGGGGTGCTTGTTTCTGCTGTCATAAGTCTGAGGTGTGGCGGGGCCTCTCTCCTGGAGAGATCACAGCCCATTGGAGGAATCCTGGATCCCCACACTCTGGAGTTACTTTGGCCTTTTGTAACATATAATCATTTTCAAAATTAATATATTATGCCCTGTGTTTAGGAGATTATTCCTTAGTGTTTCTGAGCATTACCATCTTTAAATAATAATTCTTTTCCAAAAATACTTTGGAATTTTATAATCTGGCCTTATTAAGTATTCTAGCCTCCTAAATAATCTCAGACTTGTGGTCTAGTAGTAGTTGGCACCACTGTCTTCATCAACTTGAAATTAAGCTGCTTCAATTAAGTCGGTCAAGGTGCATCATTTTCTGACAGAGCCTTTCACCCACTAGTAAATACTCCCACTGCTAATCCGTCCATTCAGGACAAATTATGTGAAGTAAGGTACATTTTTAAAACACAAACTGTGACGCTTCATGTGATGACTGTATATTTTCCATGTGATCACACCAGACTCACCTGTAGTGCAGTGCTTGTGGTAGCTCTGCTCCCAGGACGAGCGAAGGCTGGTCAGCCAGTGCCTTCCCGGCGCATCTGTTTCCCCGAGCTCCAGTTGTGGACCTTACTGGCGCTCGGCCTCCCCCCACCCCCCGCAGTGTTGAATTCCCCTTCCCCGTGGCCAGAGCTTGGGCTGTTGGATTAGTGAAACAGGAAAGCTAGATCAAGGCAGATTTAAATACAGACCTCCTTTCTGGAGCTTTTAGGTAACTTTAAATGTTTACTTCTGTCAACTCCCCACTCCATTTCTCCTCCCAACCCTCCCCACTCCTATCTTCTCCCCTTGCTCCCCACAAAAAGCTAAATTGGTTCTCAGAAAGAGCCTACTTGTTTCTTCTTTAAATGACTGATATTTTTGTCAATGTGAATTTTTCTAAATATACTCTGGCAGGATCAGAAAAGTAATTAGTTACACCAGATCCACTTAACCTTTCTCTTGCTCATTTGCATTTTTAAATTAATTTTTGTATGGATAAGATTGGCTTATACACAAAAGTGCTTACTGTGTATTTTTTGGTTTCTGTGGCACCTTGTCTCTAATTCCTTAAAACTCTGAGGCAGAGGACCTCAGTGTAGCAGGTTTCTGAAAGAAAATTGGGAAAGAGGAACATTGGAATAAACGTTAGATTGTCAGGTACCTACGGAGAGCTAGTTCCCATGATCAGAATTTGGTGATAACCAGTTCACAGATCAATTGTAATAAAATGTTCAGCACATGTATGAGAGAAACAATTAGTTGGCATCGTCGTAGCATGAGGCTTTGCAAATCTGTGGAGCCCTGCTGCTGCCCTGTGCAGATCTGAGCAGGGCTTTTCTCCCTGAAATGAGGCGCCTTCTCCCATGGGAGACGGAGGCACCAGAAGGTTCTCCGGCTGAGCAGACCCTGCAGGTAGAGGGTTTGGAGGGCCACAAAGCCCCCGCATAAACTACCACTAGAACTAGACCTGGCCTCCATTCAGCTCTTCCTGTTTCAGACGCTCAATAGGAATAACTCAGCTGAGAAAAGGCAGTGAAGTGGTCATTAAAACTGTAGATTCATGAGACCTTGTTTCTAAATAAAAAATAAGATAGGGCTGGGGATGTAACTCAGTGCGTACACTCTGGATTCAATCCCCAGTACCAGGAAAATAAGGAAAGATATATAGATCCTTGTTACCTCTTTTCTCCAGACAATTCCTAGACCATTATCTTACGGGATTATGTCTGTGAATTAGTAAATGTTCTTCCCAAGAAGAATTCTGTTTAATTATAAGTCTTAAACTTATTGTGTAGCAAATACATCCCTTCCTTCTCTGACATACCCAACACAGTGTTTGTTTGTTTCAGTTAACAGATAACTCAAAAGAAACACATGTAAATTAAGTATGCTGCATTTTACACATGTACATGTCCATGAGTTTTGATTTGAAGTTTTAAATACACCCGGCAGAAGCTGTGGCCAGGCCCTCCCACCTCTCCAAGTCCTGTGGTTTGATTCGTAGCTCACGGTGCTGAGTAGTATTTGTGGCCCTGAAGAGTTAATACCAGGCAGAGAATTTTTCGGAATTTTTGTTGTTGTTACTGTTGTTGTTTTTTAAATAAGCGATTTTCTGTGTGGCCATGTTTTTCCTGCCTTCTCAGCACTTTCCTATCAGAAAGCAGCTTCCCTCTGAGAGAGACGGAGAAATCTTCACTGCTGGCTCTGCTGGTGAAGTCCTCCCCTCCCAGGAAGAGCCACGGGGCCGATCGAAGTTATCATTCAGGCAAAAATGAAAAGTTTTCCAACCTAAGTCCAAGTTACCTTGTTTTATACAAACCTAACGTGGAGAGAGGGCGATACTGCACAAAGCAATTAATTCCGTTTACTGTTTTTCTGCATAACCATTTTATTATACTAGTTCTGATCATTCTTTCTTTGCTAATACACACAGATGCACGCACGCACCATTGGGGTTTCCACATCAGCTCCAGGCCTGGCTGAGGTCTCCTTCCCGAGGAGCCTCTCCCAGCACCTGGAAGACAAACCTGGGGCACCTCTCGGAGAAGGCATCAGTAACAGAGCACAGGAAATGGCTTTTCACCCTGTCACTCGACCCAAACCCTCCAAGGCAGCACTGCTGAAGTGCCTTCTGGTGGCTTGCCCAGGCGTATTTCCTGAGCCTGAGAGGTAGCCAGCTCTATCTCATTGACCCAGTGTGAGTTTCTAAGAGCGCCTCAGGCTGCAACCCCAGGACTTAGGGAGCCTCCTGCAACTCATTCATGTGAACAAGTTCATCCCTGCTCAGTGCAAAGATCCCACAGACCTCCAGAGGTGGGGTCCCCTAGATGACTGTGCCCTGGACATGCCCCTGGACTCTGCCCTCTTCTTTCCCTTGCTGTCCACACACCCTGCTCCTCACCCCACCATCCTGCCCCTTCCAGAAACTGCCTGGCCCAACCTGTTGGGATTTCGAGGTAAGGGGCACTGTCTGAGATACCAAGTCATGGTTTCCAGAGATCTGAGCAGATCACAGCTGCATAGTAGAAAGCATCTGGATAGCTGTTTTCAAGTGCTCACAATGGGCTCAGGTTTAGAATTCACCCAGCAAAAAGCGCTGTCTATTCTGCAGTTTTGATCCAGAACTCAGAACGCCTAAAGGGGGTTGCCGTATATTTGTTTTGATATGTGTTTACCCTTTTCCCCTCTCTGAGCACACAGTCAACCTCCAGGATGAGGAGCAAAATATACATCCCCAGCATGGGTGGCACCAGCTCCCTTGAGTTGAAAAGCAGCCTTGGCTGGGTTTAATCATCCTCTTCCTCAGAGATGCCGCTCTGCCTTGCCTTGTCCCCTGTGCCGCAGTAGGAGGCGCAGCACACAGTGGACACCCACCAGAGGGCAGGCATGGCCCCGTGCTGGTCTTGCGCCGGTCTCACCTGATACTGGCTTTCTCCGTCCCCCACCCCCATCACTGATTCAGACTCAGGAAATACCTGTGGGTTCCAGGTAACGGCGAGCTGTCTGCAATCCCATACCAAAGGCAGACCCCAGCCCAGCCCCTGCTGCCCACTCAGGACCAGGCAGTCTCAGCATGCTCAGTCAGTATCCTCTGGGATGTCCCCTCAGTTGGTCGTGCAGCTTTAAGTGGGGAAAGGTTAAGGAGTAAGATGTGTTGGTCGGACAGCTCAACAGCCAACTGCAAATACAAGAGCAGTCCGGCTGCTGCTGTTAGCCACCATCTTCACACCAGCCCTGTGTGATGTCCAAGCTGTCATCAAGCCTTCTCGACGTGCAGTAAATAAATCCACGGCCCGCAACTTCTGGGGGAAGGCCTTAAACAAATCTCAGCTCTTCATGATTTCTGGAGTTTACATCTTGGTAAATTGAGTTCCATAGTAGATTTTTTTCATCTGCTCAAATATGCAATGTCTTGAGTAATTCCCCATTTATTTTTCATTTTAGAAACTTCGTGAATACTTTCATTCAGTTTAAGAAGCCTATTATTGTAGCAGTAAATGGCCCAGCCATTGGACTAGGAGCATCCATATTGCCTCTTTGTGATGTGGTTTGGGCTAATGAAAAGGCTTGGTTTCAAACACCCTATACTACCTTCGGACAGAGTCCTGATGGCTGTTCGACCGTTATGTTCCCCAGGATTATGGGAGGAGCATCTGTGAGTACCTTTTAAAACAATCGTTGTAGAAAACATCCTGAGGAAATCTAATTTGGATATTGTTTTTCTCAGTATATACAATGTGTCATCCTGTGAGAACTTTCCTTCATCTACGCTCAGTTATGGAACATTATGATACCGTTTCGCATCATTCCCTATGAAGGGTTCCATTCATAAGCCTGCAGCTTCTCATGATTCACACTGACATCCACTATAATTACCCAGTTTATAACTCAAACAATGGAGTTTGCATCGAAAAGTTCTTTACCTGATAACCTGAAAGCTGTATGTGTCAGAGAAATGAGGAGTAAAGTTGTACAGATGAGAGGAATTTTTTTCGTATAATTTTGTGGTTCTAGACTGTTTAAATGAATCTACCTGTGATAATAGTTTGATTCATCCAGTAATTCCCTGCACCTTCTCCCTTCCATAGACCTTGAAATAGGGCAAGAGGTGGTGTCCCAGTGGCTCTTGGTAGCAGACACTGAGACACGTTGGGCACAGAGCAGAATTCCTGGGTAGCTGACACTTGTCCAAGGGCCAGAGAAGAAATAGGACTGGACAGAGAGGTGTCAGGCTGTTACACAGGAGGACAAAGCCTGGCCATGCCTCAAGAGCTCTGGAGCATACACAGTCTGTCCCAATGGACTGGTGTGGCTGCTTCCTTTCTGTCCACCATTGTGTGTGGGATGCCTGGGAAGAGGGTACCTAAGGACAGGGTGGCTCTGTGCAGCCAAGGAGGGCCCTGAAACAGCTGATGGCCATGTGCCAACAGCACCACCTACAGCTGGGGCAGCAAGACATCCCATGGAGGGGGTCACCCCAGCACAGCTCCGTGTCCAGGGCCTCTTCCTAGGTAAAACTCATGGGGAAGCCATTAAACAGCAGTAACTGTTGCAGGCAAGAACCACCTGAGAGTGTTAAAATGAGTGGATAAAAGCAAGGTGAGGAGCAAGGGTACTTGTGTCCTCTCGTTACTCGTGGTGGGAGAAGGCAGCAGGCCCCATGACAGAATGGTCGACCACAGTGCACCTCAGCCTGATGCACTGAGGCGCTGCTGCTCTCTGGAGCTCCCCCAAAGTGTGTCCCTCTGTCCAGCCTGTGAGAATCTGCAGAGGCCGAGGGGCCCTCAGGCAGGGGTGACCCAGGGACGCAACAGCTCAAAGCAGTGTGGGCCAGAATGCAGTCCCGGCATAGTGGGGAGAGTGGCGAAGTTGTATATGCCTTGAGTTTCGTGTGGTGTCGGTCATTTTCTGGCTTTGATCATAAGATGTTCTATAGCAGGTTAACCTGGAGAGCTGGGGAAGGCTAGTGGGAACTCTCTTGGTTTTCTTTAGTCACCTTTTCATAATGGTCAGCTTACTCAAAATTTAGCAACGCAATATAAAAGAGGGGAGAAGGAAGGTAGTACAACAAACAGCAGGCCCCCGCGGCTGTGTCTGATCAGAGCCTCGCACCCCAGCTAGCAGCACCCGTACCGCAGCCTGCACTCTGCCTTCACTGGCCGCTCTGGCACTGGATTTTGTTTTCCTCAGTAGATCCAGTGTATCATTCTGCGAGAACTGAGGGAACGCGGGCCTGGCTTCTGTGCCCTGCTTGGGCCAGAGTGGCTGCCACTGGACACTGGAAGACCAAGAGGCTCCTGCTTCCCGCGGTGGCGGGCCACGCCTCCTTCCTGTTGGAGACCTGACCTTGACCTCACGGTGTCGTGGGCGGTGCCGTCTGCTGGGAGTGCTCCCCGTGTTCCCCACGCTCCCCTGGCCACAGCCCCTGCAGGTGCTGCCCCTCCTGCGCGTCCCCCACTGCGTGGAGGGTTTTCTGTTCACCCGGGAGTCTCAGAGGTTGGTGTGGGGAGGACTTGCAGGCAGGACACAAAGACCTGGAAGAAGACCCTTCCCAGTGCACAGTCGCCATGCCAGCAGGGTGGTGTCCTCCAGAGGTGCAACATTGACTCCCGCTGGCAGGCTAGACATTCGGGCAGTGGTAGCTAATTCATCTGCTATGCCAGGTCACCTGCCTGTGCCAGGGTCCATCAGCAGAGCTCCACCCCTCATGCCACAGCCACCTAGTTCATACATCTGCTGCACCCGCACCGGGGTGGCTAGCAACCTAGCTGTCTCAGGTTGTCATTTAGTGCCTCTGCCTCTTCCGTGGTGGATGCCCCCCCTGGTGGACAGGAGCGTGATACAGCACTCTGCCCTTTCCCGTCCCTCCGTCCCATCTGGCTCCCACTGCTCTGGGCAGTGACCGGTCCGTCCCCCATCAGAGGTGTTTTCCTCGCTGCGGTGCCAAGGCGGCTGCAGTGAAGTTGCTGTCCCCGTTGGGTGTGCACGCCCAGACACCAGCTGGCCATGCTCGGTCATGGGAACCCCACGTGACCGCAGGTGTGGGCTGGGCAGGGCACCTGTGCGCCCCCTGGGATGTGTACCTGGTCCCAGCTGTGAATCTGCTGCCAGCCCTCCTGACCCCACGACTCTGGGCATGATGGGCCACAGCTCATAGCAGGCGTTTGTGTCCTGTGCTTGGTCTCTAGAGAGCTCATTCAGCACTGCAGCACACTTTCCCTGCTGAGGGTGGCACAGCCTTGCCCAGGACCCCAGGAGCTGCACTGTGTACCTCCATCTGGCACTCTCTATCAGCTCTCGGGCATCTTGTCCCCCTCTTCACAGTCAGCCACAGCACCCTTGCCTTCCAGCTCCACTCAGCCTGCACCCCACTTTCCCCAAGCTTCCTGGAGCAGGGTCACACCATCGCCTGGGGGCTTACTGGAGGCTTGATTGAGTATCTCCCAAGTGAGTCGGCTCTCTGCTGCAGTCAGGGCCCTTAGGATTGGTCCCACGGTCTTTCCACAGCCGAGGGAGGCCATGGGGCAGTGTTGTCTCGTAGAGAGAGAAGTCCGCGTCCTACAGCAGGGGAGCAGCATCTGCTCAGTAGAGACCCGTGGGCATTTCCGTGGGCACGTGACCAGAGGAGTCAGGTTCAGAGTTTGAAGGCACCCCCTAGAAATCCTCATGACAAGTTGGGACCCCCCTCCTCCCACTCCCAGTAGCCTCACTGACTCAGGTAAGTAGTTAGCTTTGTCTGGAGCTTGGCAGTGTTGGGTCTCAGCTCTCCAGCCTTGTTATACCGTCATCTTCGAGGGCCTCAGCAGGTTCATGGCCCTGGTGCCGTGGGTGCCATCTGCCCCATGAGGGGTCCTGCTTGCCAGCAAGCTGGGGAGCCATCGACCCCCACGTTGTCCTCTCACATTCTTTCCACTCCCACCTAAGTTAGCTTCTCTGGGAACTGAGGTGGACTTTGGCAAGTAAGTTTTGGTGGATTCGGGGTCCCCGTTGGTAGAAGGGTAGGGAAGAGGCAGGGTTGGGCAGAGATGAAGCTGAGCAGCTGTGACAAAGCCTTATCCAGTCCCCAGGAGCCAGAGCCTACAAGTGCCCCCCAAACGCACTTGGCTGTTGGGTGCAGCAGTCCCCATCTGTAGGGAGGCCACCAGAGGAGGAGGTCTGGGTCCCTGCTGTGCGCACTCCCTGCAGCTGGGCAGCAGGCGTGTCCCAACTGGCTTGGGCATCTTGTGTCCAGCGTGGGGCCACGTCTATGCCTGTCTTGTCCATACCACTGAGCAGCACCCGCCAGACACTGCCTGGTTCCAGGGTAGAGTCAGTTCATTGCGAGTTATTACTCTAGGCTGCTTCCCAACAGTTAACTGCTGGTTAGAAGTAGCAGTAAAGAAGCCCTGTCTCAGCGACGTGTTAGGCTCATTTTGTATTATCTCTGTATGCGTTTTGGGGTCAAGGCAGACGGTGGTGGCATAGGAGGGTCAGACCTGGGGAAATACTAAGTGAACTTGGACTTCAACGCCCTTTGGACAAAAGCCCTGGGAAGGGGAGCCCTTGGGCCCCAGGGCTGGTCTTAGAGCACACTATGCTCAGAAAGATTCCCACCCAGCTCGAAGCTGGTTGGTCACGCATGGCCCCTGTGGACAGGTCCTGGCAGATCGCAGTTCACCTCCCTTTGGAACCTGCTGGTGCGGATCTTCTCCTCTGGGTTGTGTACCCTGGGTCGCTTGTGACAATGTTTGGAGGCTTTTTTGGTTGTCACATCTGAGGAGACACTGATCAGTAGGGGCTGGGGGCTGCTGGCCATCCCTCAACACAGGGCAGCGCCCCTGCCTCCCAAAACTGCCCCGGCAGGAGCCAGAGCTCACACTGCACACAGTATAAATCCAGCTCATGTTTTGCAGTGACTGACCAAACAAATACTTTAGCCAAAAAGGAACTCAGTGCAGTTGAGGGGACTGTGACCGCTCTCCTCAGTCACTTCCTTTCATGAACTTTTGGTGCTTCATGCTTTCAGCAGCCCAAGGCAAGCCAGGGAGGGGTTTGCTTCTGCCCATGTGGCATATGTAAAGCTCTGCCAGGAGAGTAAACTGAAGGGCTCAGAAGATAAAAGAATGCACACTGGCCGGGTGTGGTGGCGCATGCCTGTAATCCCAGTACTTGGGAGGCTGAGGCAGGAGGATCGCCGAAGACTTTGAGGCCAGCCTAGACCACATGGTGAGACCCTGTCTCAAAAAATAAAAAAATAAATAAAAAAAAAACCGGTATTCGAAGACAAGAGTGCCGCGCCCCTGGAGAAGTCTTAGGCAGGAAGCACAGGCGCAGCTGTCATTAGCTCAGGAGTTGCCTTCAAGTGTGCTTGCCGTGTCCCCAGGAGACGTTCATGGGTTCCTGCTGTGTACCCGACTCTGCGAAGTCACAGTCCCCCACCCGGGCCCGCAGGCGCAGGAAGTGATTTGGGCGCTGTCATTGACATCTGGGGGGAGCAGGCAGGATGGCCTCTGTGAGCCAGGCCTCTCCCTGACTGCCCTCCTCCCTCACCACACCTCTCTGTGTCTTCTGTTTCCCTCCCTCTGGCCACTCAGGTGTCTTTGTGGACTCTCTGCAGCCTGGGCAGAAGTTTAGAACCTCCCATTTCAAAACTATTGAAAAGGGGGCGGGGCGCACTCATTCGAATTGAGCGCATTCCTGCCATCTGACCAGGGAAATGTTTCGCTCAGTAGGTTTACTTATTGGTTTTTGTTTTTATTTTGATGACTGTTACTTAAACTAAGCCACTGCCTGTGTTTCTGTGGGAGGGAAGGTGTTAACACCCTCCAGTCGGTCCTGCCATTTGCTCTCTTGGTGAATTCAGACACACCCTTCCTGACGTGGAATAGGGGAGAGGATGGGGGAGGGTGGAAGCAGCTAGGAGGGAAGGGGGCAGCGGGCAGCTTCCACGTGACCTACAGAGGACAGAAAAGGACATGCAGGCAAGTGACAGAGCAAGAAGCCCCAAGTGTTTGCTTTTTGCTGCTCACGTGAGGCCGCAGGCACCCACCACCCTGCGTGGTCTCTGGCTCGAGCTGGCCTTGTGATATCGCCCCTCATGCGGGGGCGTGGGGGCTGAGTTGTGGCCCCGTCTCCTCTCTATGTTGAGAATGAGAGACAGCCGGGGGAAGGAACCCATAACTGCTGTGGCCTCGGTGCCCCACCCTGCCATCCTTTCTCACTGCAGTGGGGCTGGTTCTGGCAGCCCGGCACGACCAAGTCCACCTCCGTCCATTGTTCGTTTACAGACCCTCCTTTCTCTGAGGGGGCTCGTGGCGTACCTGGGGCAGGGGAGCAGAATGTTCCAGACTCTTCATCGTGACTTTGTCCAAGACTGAGCTCACACAGCAGGCCGCACTGGGGATGACACTGTCCCCTGTGTCTGCCTCCGTTAAAGGGCCTGAGTCAGCCACGTGGCGCATGCTGTGTGTGGCGCTTGGCGGGCAGCGCTCCTGGCAGCGGTAGGGCCTTTTCATGATCACTTCACCTCTGGAAGGGTGAGTCACCCACCAGGTCTTTGCCAGAGCTCACGGCCAGGTCTTCACAGCCTTGGGAGTCTCAGGAAGGGCGGCCCCATGAGAGAAACCAGACAGGAAACTGCCTGTCAGATTGCACTTGGGTTTCTCGGGTCCATCCTCTCCCCCACTCTCCACCACCATGACTGAGCCTAACACTTGAGTGGTGTGAAATCCATGCAGATTGTGCTGAGACCTGAAGAGTGGCTTAGAATCCAGGACGAAACTTAGGTCAGTTTTGCGTATATACACAAATATAACTTTTTTAAAAAATAAAAACACGTTCGCTTTCTCCTTTGAGTCAGGTGAAGTAACTGCCGGGCCCTCTCCGGTGGCTTTAGTTGGGGGGCATACTCAGGTCCTGGTCAGTTTCTCCTTTGAACTCTGAGTCATAACGTGCCTTCCAAGGCGTCAGCAGCACGTTCGCTACACTCAGAAAATGTCTCTGTGTTCAGAACAAGTCCCCTGGGCCTCAGGTACAGAAAGCAGCAGTAGTCCTCCGTGCCCAGCTCAAGCGCCTACCCTCGTGTGTGGCCCACCTTCCCAGGGCTGCCCTGCCGTTAAACAAGCTCACGTGTGAGAAGAGCTGGCATTATTTAGGAGGAAAGGAAGTTACACCAGTAACTTTCCAGATTAACCACAGATCTTTTCTCATTTGGATTTAAGTCCATGTGATTCTGTATTACGTGTTATTTTGTGTGTGTGTGATTTATTTATTTTTATTTTTACCAAGAACATGTATTGGTACATTGTATACATAATGATCATAGTCAACATGGTTATTTTGTACCTGTATGTGATGTATCTTGGTTTTCGCCCCTCTTCCCCTTCCCTCCCTTTCATTCACCCACCCCTTCCTATTTGCAACAAGTTTATTTATATTTTTCCATTTTTTTTCCCTTTCGTCTTACTTTTAACCTTCTTTCTTTATCCCCCTTTTCCCTATCTAGTTCTCCTCTCTTTTGAATACTATCTTTTTTTTTTACATAATATCTATTATACCCCTTTGTCCTTATTTACACTTATGGTTTCTCATATCAGAGAAACAATTCCATGTGTAATGATAAGTGTCTGATTTATTTATTTCACTTGAGAGTATGTTCTCAAGGTACATCCATTTACCTGCAAAAGTCTCTAGTTTGTCCTTTTTATGGCAGAGTAGTACTCCATTGTGTAGAAAAACCACATTTTCTTTAGCCGTTCATTAGTTGTTGGGCATTTAGGTTGTTTCCAAGACTTAGCTATTACACATTGTGTTGCTGGGAACATGGTTGTGCATGTATCACTGTGGTATGATGATTTTGATTCTGCTGGGAAGCTACCAAGCAGAGGAATAGCTGGGTCAAATGGTACCTCTAGTTGTAGTTTTCTGAGGAATCTCCACACTGATTTCCACAGTGGATTCTGTATTACATGTAAAGTAAGCCTGCTACTTTTTCTTCCTTGAAATCACTGGGAGAGTAGACTGCGGCCACATCTGCCCAGTTGGTTGGCCTTGCGCACACTGTATTCTTTAGTGGCCACTAGAGGACGTGGAGCAGGCCCAGCATTCTCAAATTTGTGCTCTTTTGCATTTTTGAGGGATGAGTTCTGGGATGGGGTCTTCCTGTCTGCGCCCCCCTCCCGTTTCATATCACATCCAGTCAGCTCTTCTTCTTTCCAGGCAAATGAAATGTTGCTCAGCGGGCGGAAACTGACAGCACAGGAGGCGTGCGGCAAGGGCCTGGTCTCCCAGGTGTTCTGGCCGGGGACCTTCACCCAGGAAGTCATGGTTCGCATCAAGGAGCTCGCCTCGTGTAATCCAGTTGTACGTCTCTTGCATGTTCCTTTTCTGGGTATCGCCTGTTCCTCCATCAGCTCACAAATCAGACAGCATTTCCAAGGCCTGCACATTTGCCCTCAGCACAGCCACCTTTGCACAGCACTGACAGAGCACAGTTAGTGCCGTCACACCACACTGCTCACCTGTCTGAACACCACCCGGAATTAAAGGGGTAGACTTCAGCAAGGACTCTAGTAACGTAAACATCCGTGAAAGTTTACAAGCACCATCTCTTTGCAAAACCCTCTCGTGACCACATTTAGGTTCTCCCAACACACAGTGGGCCAGAGGTCTTTGTTTCATAAATAGGCTGGATACTGCTCCGTCTTCTCACAAAGTTGCATTTAGCAAATTAGAGGATGAACTGTTACTTCATGTTAACTGACAGTCTCTTTTCCAGTCTATCTCAGACATTTGAATGGCCTTCACAATTAGAATTAAATTTCCTTTAATAAATCCACACAGGGCTGAGGATTTAGCTCAGTGGTTAGAGTGCTTACCTTGCAAGCACAAGGCCCTGAGTTCAATCCCCAGCACCAAAAATAATTTTTTTTTAATTTTTAAAAATAAATAAATCCATTCACACAGCAGGCGTGCTTGGGGTTTGTGTTGTGCGTTGGTGGGGTGGGCTCCAGTTAGGGCCCCGCAGCAGGGTCTGCAGGCCCAGGGGCAGGTCAGGACCAGAGTGCAGCAACCCAGCTGTCTGGAAGGAGCTGAAGAACTCCTTGAAATTGAGGATTTGTCCAACATTTAGTGAAATATCCTTAGGGAAATTGGGTCTAGGAAAAAAATGCCCATGGATCCCAAAATCTGCAGACATTCAGTCTCTTATGTGAAGTGCCATAGGATTAGTATTCTATGGGTGTCTTCCTGTATACTGTAAATGATCTATAGCTGACCGATAATGCCATGTAAATACTATGTAAATAACGGTAGTTTTAGAGAATAAAGACGGGGGCTGGTCAGCCCATGTTCAGTATAGGTGTAATTTTTTGTATTTTCCCCAGATTTTTGCGTCCAAGTTTGGTTGACTCCAGGGAGGTGGGCCCCACAGGCAGGCAGTCAGCTGTACCTCACATACACATCAGGCCTGGCAGCAAGGGTCCGGTGACTGCAGTGCCCGAGAGCAAATGGCGCAGACCTGATCGCCAGCTCTGTGCATGCTGTGCGGGGCGCACAGGGAGACTCAGCTTGCTAACCCCCACTTGTCGTCTGCCACAGGTGCTGGAGGAGTCCAAGGCCCTCGTGCGCTGTAACATGAGGCTGGAGCTGGAGCAGGCCAATGAGAGGGAGTGCGAGGTGCTGAAGAAGATCTGGGGCTCCGCGCAGGGCATGGACTCCATGTTAAAATACCTGCAGAGGAAAATTGATGAATTCTGATGGGTGGCCACACGTGGAGGAACTAGGGCTGGGCTGCGCGGGACACCGGTGGTTCCTGGTTGCCACAGTTTATCTCACAGCCTGAAACACGTTCACCTGAAGCGTGTCCTTGGAAGCAGGACTGGAAACATCCAGGCTATTTATTCGAGGAGTTTAAATAACTACAAAGCTCCTCTGTCCAAACATCGTTATTTTATACTTATCCACACACAAGTATGAAAGCGGAATGGTGAGCACTAACTAGACTGTTCTCGGAAGCTGTCTTTTTTGTTTTCTTTGGCTAGTACTGTATAAAAAAAGAATTGTGTTTTGTTCATTTGGGCAACAGTAAAGTCTGGAATAATGTTTGTTTTCCTCATTTTTTCCTACTAAAAGGGGTAGTAGCCAGCCTCACCTTCTCTGCCCCGCATAGAGATAGCAAGAGCTGGGGTGTTTCCTTTGTCTCCAAGGAGGGAGGTGCAGATACTTCAGAGATGCAGAGTTCTACATCAAAAGCAAAACTCACCTTCTAGGAAAAGCACTTCCTAGGACGGTCCCAGCAAGCACTTAGGATTCATGCTGAGGTATCACTTGGTTCTTCCTTCTTTCCTAATATGCCCAGTGCTTACCCAGTTAACATGAAGAAACCACTGTCTCTCTAGAAGAAAGCCTGTTTTGCAGTATTAGTGAGTCACTGACTAGGTTAAGTATGAGTATCTAAGTTATAAGTTAGTCTTAGTGGGTTTTAAATAGTTTTTCTGACCCTTTTGAAAAATAACTCCATTAAGTGCTTCTTGTGCTGGGTGAGAAATACTACTTTATATACAGTTTTGGTTTTCTATCTGCAGATACGATTGATGTATTACACCAAAAAAAGTATTTTTATGTTTATACAGTGTAATTTTTAGGTTCACTTAGAATATATTTTATTTAATAAGTTAAAATTCTTCTGGCACACTATTAAATACAGAAACTCCTTTCCAAACAAAAAAAACTACCTTCTATCCGATACTTAGTTCTCGGTCTCTGCTTTTCGTGCACACCATACACTGCACACGGCGTGGGTCCGGGAGCGCCCTGTGGGATCGGGCACATCTTCCCACAGGAAGGGGGCTGGTTCCTGACCACAGGCGCCTGTGAGTACCTGGGCTTCTGGGTTTGCAATCATATTGAATGTATGAAGAATGAAATAAAATCAAAACCTTATTTTTGTACAGTTTTGAAGTTTATACTTAGAACTGACC